>PVJC01020687.1:0-28940 GCA_004026665.1 Murina feae
CCCCCCCCCCCCCATGTGGCCTGCAGGAAGGCAACAGATGGCAGCAGCGGACACCCGGAGGCAAGCCTCCGGGTGTCCGCCGCCGCCGTCTTGGCTGGGCTAATTTGCATACAGCCACTCTGATTGGCTGGTGGGCGTGGCTTACCCTGTCTCGGAGAAACGGTTAATTTTACTATTTCGCTTTTATTAGTTTAGATTAGGAACTGCCATGAAACCCTCATTTATTGATATATATATTATTGCTTTCTTACACAATCTGAAATAACTGTTGGCTGTTCCAATGGTTTTAAATCATTAGTGTTGTGCAGTTAAGGTGTCCTCATTTTGGAGGAAGAAAGAAGACAATGTTATTTTTCATTTCTGAATGGTGGTTCCATGGCAGCGGTTCTGGTGATGGTGATTAGTTTTAATAACAGTAACAGTGTCTTGTGCCCTTTCTCACCCCCCCCCCCCATTTTTTAACCAGACAGCATTCCTCTTTCATGACAGTCCTCGGACAGGGGTGATATGGACATAAAAATCAGATTTAATCCAGCTCTTATTCATTTTAGTTATTGTAAGGTTAAACAGTAGCAGTTCCTCATTTTAGTGACTTTAATTATACAAGCTAAAATTATTCTGAGTTTGCCTGGCAACCAAAGAATGAAGTTGCATCTTCTCCTAGCATGCGCATGCGTGTGGTACGTGCGTGTGCGTGCACATACACACACACACACACAAAATAGGAACTGCCATGAAACCTTCATTTATTGGTATTTATTTCATTGCTATATAGAGGTGATACATATATTAATTATCTTGATTGTAGTGATATTTACACAATATATACATATATCAAAACATTAAGTTGTACACCTTAAATATATACAATTTTTATGTCAGTGATATTTTAATAAAGCTGTTTTGTAAAAAGTGTGTGTGCACGTACATGCGCATGTTGCAGGAGGTCAGGGTCTGGAGATGATCTAGTTTGACCTTTTCGCCGGGTGGCCTGTAAGGGCCTGATGGTCTGGATCCTGTCTGCCCTCCCAGAGCTGCATCACTCCCTCCATTGCTGTGTCTGGCCATGCTGGTCTCCCGTTGTTTCTTAAACAGGCCAAGCCCTTTCCTGCCTGACAAGCCTTCATACTTGCTGTCGTTTCTGCCAGAAATATTCTACTCTCCCCTTCAGGTTCTACTTCAACTGGTGCCTCAAAGACCATTTGAGCATCCCCTCAGTGAAACATCCCAACATGATTTCATAGGAATAATCACTCTGTCCTGATCTTTTTTGGTTACTTACTGTTTTTATAATTTTGAATTTGTTTTTTTGTTGTCATCCCTAATAGATTATAGACTCTATGAAGGCAAGCAGGCACATTGTTTCTGGGTACATAGCAGGTACTCAATAAATACTGTTGCACGAATGAGTGGAAAATTGCACTATAACTGTAGGCTTTTCTAAGTGTGTGCTTTAGCTTTACTTTAACTGTTTGGCACAACAGAGCGATGTCTGTTCCCCCAGGGCCTTAGTAGAAAGTTAACAGCTACTGTGTGTTCTCTTGTTATTCTCTAGTATTCTAGCAGCAACTATCCTATATAATAAAAGGCTAATGCGCAAATTGTCCCCTTGGGAGTTTGGGATACCAGGAGTTTGATCACTCACTGTGACATGCACTGACCACCAGGAGGTGGCGAGGAACATGGTGGTGACCGGCAGCAGCAGAGCACTGAGGGAGTGAGGGAAGGAGGAAGCAGGGAGGGGGGGAACCTGATTGGTCCTGATTGCCGGCCAGGCCTAGGGACCCTACCCATGCATGAATTTCATGCACTGGGCCTCTAGTGGTGTTAAAAAAGATTTAAAGGTGGTTTTTTTTGTTTTTTGTTTTGTTTTTTTGTGTTTTTTTTAATGTAGTGGCAGGAGACAACATATTGACTCTCAGATAGAGGAAAGGCAGATCTGTTAGTTACTGACAGCCCCTAACCAGAGCTGGACTGCACAGGGGTTACACCTGGAAACAGGCAACAGCAAGCTTATGTGTGGGAATTGCAGGTAGAGTTAGCTAGGTCTCATGGGCTCAGAGTGGACTGGCTAATTTGAATAGTTTCCATGAGCTCAGGGGCTTAAGGCTATCCCTGGTCATGTGGTTCGTGGTTCTAGGGCCATTAGGACAATGCATAATGACCTGGAGTGTGAGAGACTTCTAGGGAAAGTGGTTGAGGTTTGGACTTATTTAGCAGTCTTTTTTAAGGGAATGACCAGCCTCAAGCCAGGGCCTCAAAACGGAGTCAAGACAGATTTTTAACAAACCCAGTAAACTTTATTACATGGAGCTGTTTATATGTATATACTGTAAGTTTCATTCTAAAATCAATATGCATTTACTTTGTACCAGATGTTTAGAGAAATGACATTAAGGAAATATTTATGTTTGTACTAGGGGCCGGTGCACAAAAATTTGTGCACTCGGGGGAGGGTCCCTCAGCCTGGCCTCTGCCCTATCGCAGTCTGGGACCCCTTGGGGAATGACCACCTGCTGGCGTGCCTGGCCAGGCTGGGTGAGGGGCTGATGGCTGTTTGCTGGCTGGCCAAGCCACCCCAGTGGGAACCCTCACCCAATGGGGGTGTGGCCAGCCTGGGTGAGGGGCAGATGACCGTTTTCAGGCTGCCCACAGCTCTCATTGACCCAAGGTCCCAGCGAGGCTGGCTGGAATCAGGTTTCTAGGGTTTATTTATCTTCTATAATTGAAACTTTGTTCCCTTGATTGGAGACCTAGGCAGGCAATGGAAGCCTTCAGTTTGCTTCAGCTCTGTGGCTTCTATAATGGAAACATTGTTGCTTGAGCAGAGGCCTACTGGCCTAGTCAGGCAGGTGTAATGGAAGCCTCTTGCTTGTTCCAACTCTGTAGCTGCCGGCCGCCATCTTGACTGGGTTAATTTGCATACAGCTGCTGTGATTGGCTGGTGGACGTGACTTGGCTGGTGGGCATGGCTTGGGTGTCTCGGAGTGGCAATCAATTTGCATATCACTCTTTTATTAGATTAGATTAGTTTTGTGAATCTGAGCATTTTCCTGTTTGGTAGTATAGTAAATTGTCCTTTAGAAATAAAATTAACATTTTCATGTCAATTTAACCATATATGTTTATTAGCACAAATAAAATGGTATTTCTCTCTTCTCCCCCTTTCTTTCTGTGTGTATATATATATATATATATATATATATATATATATATATATACACACACACACACACATATATATATGTATATATGTATATATGTGTGTGTATACACACACACACACACTAGAGGCCCGGTGCACAAAAGTTTGTGCACTTGTGGGGGTCCCTTAGCGGGACCCCTCAGGGGATGGCCACATGCTGACTTAGGTCCGCTACCCGAGGAATTGGGCCTAAGCTGGCAGTCAGACATCCCTCTGGCAGCCCGGGAGCCCTTGGGGGATGTCCACTTGCCAGCTGGGTGCAGGCCTAAACTGCAGTCAGGTATCCTTAGCGCTGCTGAGGAGGCAGGAGAGGCTCCCACCACCACTGCTGTACTGGCAGCCATCAGCCTGGCTTATGGCTGAGCAGAGCTCCCCCTGTGGAGCGCACTGACCATCAGGGGGAAGCTCCTGCCTTGAGTGTCTACCCCCGAGTGGTCAGTGTTTGTCATAGTGACTAGTCATTCCCAATCATTCTGTTGTTAGGGTCAATTTGTATATTATCCTTTTATTATATAGGATAATTGAAACTTTGTTGCCTTGAGTAGAGCTCAGGGCCCACATGGCCCTGGTTTCTCCATTGCCTGGGACAACTCCAGCTCCGTGGCTGCCGCCATCTTAGTTGAGTCAATTTGCATATTTGCTCCTGATTGGTTGGTGGGTGTGGCTTGTGGGTGTAATGGAATGAGGCTTAATTTGCATATTACTCTTTATTTATATACACACACACACACACACATACTGTGTGTGTGTGTATACTAGGGGCCCGGTGCACAAAAATTTGTGCACTCAGGAGGGTCCCTCAGCCTGGCCTGTGCCCTCTCCCAGTCTGGGACCCCCTCGGGAGATGTCCACCTGCTGGCGTTCCTGGCCAGCCTGGGTGAGGGGGCTGATGGCTGTTTGCAGGCTGGCCAAGTTCCCCAGTGGGAACCCTCACCCCATTGGAGTGTGGCCAGCCCCTGGGTGAGGGGCTGATGGCTGTTTTCAGGCTGCCCACAGCCCCTTCAGGGTTCAGGTCCCTACTGGGGTGCCTGACCAGCCTGGGTGAGGGGTGGAGGGCCGTTTTCAGGCTGGCCACAGCACCTTCAGGGTTTGGGTTCCTACTGGGGTGCCTGCCCAAGCCTGGGTGAGGGGCTGAAGGCCGTTTGCAGGCTGGTCACAGCTCCCATTGACCCAAGGTCCCAGTGAGGCCACTGGCTGGAAGCAGGTTTCTGGGGTTTATTTATCTTCTGTAATTGAAATTTTGTTGCCTTGAGTGGAGGCCACAACTGGCCTAGGCAGGCAGTTTCCTCCATTGCTGGTCTCCTGTTTGCTCTAGCTCCGTGGCTCCCTGCCACCAACTTGGCTGGGTTAATTTGCATATCACCGCTCTGATTGGCTGGTGGGCGTGGCTTAGGTGTAATGGAGTGAGGGTTAATTTGCATAGTGCTCTTTTATTGGATTAGATATATATCTAATCCAATAAAAGAGCACTATGCAAATTGGTGTCACTGCTACACCTAAGCCACGCCCACCAGCCAATCAGAGCGATGATATGCAAATTAACCCAGCCAAGATGGTGGTTGGCAGTCATGGAGCTGGAACAAGCAGGATGCTTGCCCTGGCTATGGAGTTCCCGCCTGCCTTGGCCGGGTGTGGCCTCCGCTCAAGGCAACAAAGTTTCAATTATAGAAGATAAGTAAACCCCAGATACCTGCTTCCAGCCAGCCTCTCACCATCAGCCACTCACCCAGGCGTTCCAGGTACCCCAGTAGGGACCCCCACCCTGGAGGGGATGTGGCCAACCTGCAAACAGCCATCAGCCACTCACCCAGGCTGGCCAGGCACCCCAGGGGGGACACCCACCTTGAATGGGCTGTGGCCAGCCTGCAAACAGCCATCAGCCCCTCACCCAGGCTGGCCAGGCACCCCAGGGGGGGACACCCACCTTGAATGGGCTGTGGCCAGCCTGCAAACAGCCATCAGCCCCTCACTCAGGCTGGCCAGGATCCCCTGCAGGCCCCCCTTTCCTGAAGGGGATATGACCAGCCTGAAAATGGCCCTCAGCCCCTCATTTAGGCTGGCCAGTCACCCCAGCAAGGATCCCCTCCCTGAAGGAGATGTAGCCAGCCTGAAAACAGCCCTCAGCTCAGGCACCCCAGCAGGGACCCCTACCCTGAAGGAACTGTGGTCAGCCTGCAAACAGCCATCAGCCACTCACCCAGGCTGCCCAGGAACCCCAGTGGGACCCCCACCCTGATCTGGGACACCTTTCAGGATAAACCAGCTGGTCCCTCCCCGCCATGCACCAGGCCTCTATCCAATATAATAAAAGGGTAATATGCAAATTGACCCTAACAGTAGAACCACTGGGAATGACTGGTCCTATGTCACACACTGACCACCAGATGGCAGATGCTTAATGCAGGAGCTGCCCTTGGTGGTCAGTGCACTCCCACAGGGGGAGCTCTACTCATCCACAAGCCAGGCTGATGGCTATCAGTACAGTGGTGGTGGTGGGAGCCTCTCCTGCTTCTTCAGCAGTGCTAAGGATGTCCGACTACAGCTTAGACCTGCTCTCTGCTGGCAAGTGGACATCGCGGAGGGCCCCCGGGCTGCCAGAGGGATGTCTGACTGCCAGCTTAGGCCCAATTCCATGGTGAGCGGGCCTAAGCCAACAGGTGGACATCCCCTGAGGGGTCCCAGACTGCGAGAGGGCACAGGTTGTGCTGAGGGACCCTCCCAAGTGCACAAATTTTTGTGCACTAGGCCCCTAGTATGTATGTATGTGTGTGTGTGTGTGTGTGTATAAAACCTAGCCATCTTGACTGGGTTAATTTTCATATCGTCGCTCTGATTGGTTGGTGGGTGTGGCTATTGGCTGGTGGGTGTGGCTTGGGTGTAACGGAGTATGGATCAGTTTGCATATTACTCTTTTATTAGATTAGATAGAGAATTCCACTTTTTGGTTGTTATGAATAATATTGCTATGAACATTCATGCATAAGTTTTTGTGAACATGTTTTCATTTCTCTTGAGTATATACCCAGGAATGAAACTGCCTGATTATATGGTAATTATATGCTTAACTTTTTGAGGAACCGTCAAACTGTTTTCCAAAGTAGTTGCATTATCTATTCACTCTTGATTGATTTTTTTATTAGAAAACACTTCATGAGTTCAGGCTTTATTTGCCTTTTGATCCTACTGTGTGTAATATTACCCACACTTTTTACTTCTATGATGATTAAGTGTATGCACACACAAGCACAGTGTCTTTTTAAAAAAATCTTTATCCAAGGATATGTTTTTTATCAATTCTACAGAGAGGAAGGGAGATGGCGGGAGAGAGAGACAGAAACATCCATATGAGAGAGAAACGTCGATTGTCTCCTGTATGTGCCCCAACCAGGGGATCAAACCCGAAACCTAGATATGTGCCCTGATCAGGAATTGAATCCTGCACCCATTGATGTATGGAACGACATTCAACCAACTGAGCCACACTGGTCAGGGTACACACTTTTTCTAAGAAAGAAACTAAACTGACCAATCTCAGAGGGAAGGTAACGGTGGAGGAGTGGGTGGGGAGAGATTAATCAGGGAACACATGCATATATGCATAGCCCCTGGAAACAGACAATAGTTTGGTGAAGGCCTTGGTGGGAGTTCAGGGTAGAGGGGGTTCACAGGGGAAAGAAAGGGGGACATCTGTAATACTTTCAACAGTAAAGGTAAATTAAAAAATAGTTAAAAGAAACTAAGCAATCTCTAAACTTTTCATAAGAGGCAGCATGATGGAATGGAAAACCAGCACATTAGGAGTCAGTAAACCTGAGTCTTAGTTCCAGCTTATACTAGTTAGGCGTTTGTATTCTAACAGGGCACTGATCCTATGTATTCCTCTGTGTCCTTATGTAAAATTGAAGGACTTGCACTGCACACCTCTAAAGTGCCTTCTACTCTAACCCAGTGATCAGAGCTTTTCCTTTTTCTTTGTTCTTTGGCTGTTATTCTCTGTTGTGCCCAAACTGCCCTTTTCTCTATTGGTCATCATTGCCATTGGCATATCTAACGCATCCCTTGCATTACAGGGCAACAGAGATTCAATTCTATCCCTCTTAGTGATAAGAATAAATTTTGAAGGGTCCTAATGGTGCCTGAAAGCAGGGTGTCATATCAGGGCTGTTTGTAATTAGGAAGAATAGTTGGCCCTGACTGCTGCAAGTAGCCACTTGGAATTTCCCACTTCTAGGGAGTCTGTGTGAGAAAAGAAAATGCAGCAAATTTGATTGGTAAGATTAGTTTTTTTTGAAAATATATTTTATTGATTTTTACAGACAGGAAGGGAGAGGGATAGAGAGTTAGAAACATTGATGAGAGAGAAACATCGATCAGCTGCCTCCTGCACACCGCCAACTGGGGAGGTGCCCACAACCAAGGTACATGCCCTAGACCAGAATTGAACCTGGGACCCTTCAGTTTGCAGACGGACGCTCTCCAGAGGTCCTCAGACTTTTTAAACAGGGGGTCAGTTCACTGTCCCTCAGACCATTGGAGGGACGGACTATAGTTTAAAAAAAACTATGAACAAATTCCTATGCACACTGCACATATCTTATTTTAAGCAGGACAGGCAGCGGCGGCAAAAACACCTGCATGTGGCCGGCGGGCCGTAGTTTGAGGATGCCTGCATTCACTGAGCCAAACTGGTCAGGGCAAGATTAGTTGTTTTTAAGTCAAAATCTTTGTCCTCATAAGAGTGTGGAACTGATTGATGTGAATGTGGTTGAATTTCACAAGTCTATTTTTTTCTCAGTCACACAAAAAATATGTCCAAATTTTTGCAACTGCAAAAATTAGAGATTAATTAATTATATAACCTTGAAGCCAGGTTATAGGTTTAACTCTTTATATACTTTAAAGAAATTGCATATTGTAAAACTTTGAACTTAACTCTACCATGAAAAGTCAGATGATATCATAATTCCCCCCCAATCCTCCCCAGCCTTCCAGCTGTAGGATGACAGTCTGTTCAAAGCTGTTCTGTCTCTGTATTTGATTATGTTTATCAATTTATAATGGTCTTTATTTGCATGCATGCATATGAGCATAATCAATGGACACAAGAAACTGGGGGGTAGGGCAGGAGGGGGGAAGGGCAAGGGAAAAAAAATGGAGACCTATCTATCACTTGTTGTAATACTTTAAGCAATAAAAAAAAGTCAAATGATAGGATTCTTTTATATACTTAAATGTTTTACACATTTTGATTTAGAGAAATTATGATGTTACCCTAGGTTCTCTGAAGACAGGATGTTCTTAAGTCTTTTCCCCTTATTTATTCATAAATCAACTCACTTGTCCATTTATAATTATTTTCCTGATCAAATTATTATGATCAACTTTATGGTTTTTGGATTTTGAGATACCAAGCTGACATTCTAAAAGTGGCCATTCTATCTAGGAACTTTAGTAAAACCTGAGTATGATGCTTAGGGTTAAACTATTGTTCCTGGCTGTGTTAAGTCTGTGTTGTTCTGTGTAAAGGCACAACATAAGCTTAGCTCTGATAGTCTTTATAACATTGATTTTATATTCATGGGTAATGACCTTTGTGAATAAGGCATTCTGGCACAATATTTATTATTCCATTTAAATATGAATTGGATACCCTAATTATGTTTTAGATTTTCATGGGCAAATATCTAATAGGCAGTATAAAATTTTCATTTGTTTGTTTATTTTGCTACATTTGTTCTAGGTTGGTTCTTACTTGAAATCTCCAAAATTCCCTATTTGGATTGTTGGCAGTGAAACTCACCTCACCGTATTTTTTGCCAAGGTATGCTTACAGTAGGATTTTTTTTTCAGTAGGATATTTTAATATAAAGTATTTAGCAGTACTATTACAGGTATCATAGGTTATATATAGTATGGATCTTTGTGCGAACATCAGTGTATTTCCACTAACAAATGGATTGTTCCAAAATACAAAATATTAACACAAAAGAATGTATTGTTGTACTGCTCCAGTTCTGGAATTTCAATAAAATCTGTCATGACTCAGTTATAACTTCTTTACCTTTGCTGACTTTAGTGCTTTGCCTTTTGCTTTTCTTGTTTTTATATTTTTGTTGTTGTTTGTTTGTTTGTTTTTTAAGGAATCACTTTTTTTACAATATAGTTTTAGATTGTTCTTTTGCAGAAAAGATTAAACTCTCACATGATATACAATAATTTTAGTTATAATATGTCTCATGAAAATATTTTAAAATCTATTAATAGTTGAATGGTATGAAAATCAAGTACGCTTTTAAAATGGAATATTTTCTATAGTTTTAATTTATATATGGTTACAATATTGAAATAAATCAAATGTATTTGAACATGTTTATTTTAAAATTCTGACAACAAAGCCTTTTCTAAATCCTAGCCTTTAATAATATGTCTTTTTCTACAATTGAGTGGTTCAGTGCTTTGGAGTCAGACAGCCTTTGTTTTGAATTCTAGCTGTTCCACTTCCTAAAATTGCTCTCAGCCCCTTTTCTTATATTTAAAATGGGGATTAAGAACAGTACCTGGCTCTTAGAGTTATTGTTAGGCTTAATATAAAATATTTAGCAGTACTATTACAGGTTAAATGCTCTGTAAATCGCAGCTGTCGTCATTTTCATTTTACAAACATTTATTAGACCTCTCTGGTATTCCTAGAGAGAGTTGTTAGATGTTGGCCTGAAAGAGAAAAGATGTAATTGTTATTTTGAAGTTTTTTAGTTTGAGTGCGCTTTTGATTACTCCATGTTTTTTTTCCAGCTTGTACTTGCTAATGTAAGTTTATTTATATCTGTAAGAATTATGAATAGCATAAATTATAGCAAAGACTGAACTGATAGTGTTGAATTTTGTGGGTCTATTTTTTTATTTATTCCTATATTTACTTTTATTGTGCTGGTAAAAGTCCAGCTAGTGGATTTAGAGAAAATTATATATACTTACCCTTTTTTTTTTTTTAAATAGGGAAAGCTATAAAATACAAGTTTTTATAAAGTAAAGCACAGACTCATATGTTACATTTAGTCTGAAAGCTTTTGCTGTTTGTTTCTTTCTTAAAGTGGAGAGGAAGAAGTTAAAACATCATATAAACTATAGAAACTAGGCAACTTCTAATTCCTGAATGAGTTCATTTGACTAATTTTTGTATTAAGTGTTAATAAATTTTCAGGTAAGAAAATCAAATTTTCAAGCCAATTATTATTTTATCTCCAAGCCTATTCTTTAGCATTAAGAAAACTAGTAAATTCTGTGAAACTTTATTTGAAATGTAAAAGATAATAAGATGAAAATATTTTAAATCTTAAATTTAATGATTGATATTTAAGAAACTAGAGACCCAGTGCATGAAATTCACTGGGGCCTCCCTTCCCCTGGCTACCAGCCGGGCCTCCTTTCACACCCTCTTTGGCCTGGCGCTGCCTGCTCACCTGCTCCAGCATCCCGCCGTGGTCCCGCTTTTGTTGGGGCCTATCTGGGCCAGCAATGCCTCCACTGCTGCCTGCAGCCAGCGCCATGTCGCTGAAGCCTGCCATGTTCCACGTTGCCCCCTGGTGGTCAACTCCCAGTCAGTTGAGCTCCCACCTGTAGGGGCCATTTGCATATTAGCCTTTTATTATATAGGACTAGAGGCCTGGTACACAAAAATGTTAAGTTTATTTATATCTGTAAGAATAAATACAGATATATTTGTCCTTTGGCTGTTATTCTGTGTTGTCCTCAAACTGTCCTTTTCTCTATTGGTTCATCATTGCCATTGGCATATCCACCGCATCCCTTGCATTATAGGACAACAGATTGTCTCCCATATGTGCACCAACCAGGGGATCGAACCCGAAACCTAGATATGTGCCCTGATCAGGAATTGAATCCTCACCCATTGGTGTATGGAACGACGTTCAACCAACTGAGCAGCACTGGGCAGGGTACACACTTTTTCTAAGAAAGAAACTAAACTGACCAATCTCAGAGGGAAGTATATAATGCATATATACAAATATGTTAAGGGAAGACTATTAACATAGTATTTCAGTCAAGGCATACTTGGATGGGGTGTTCCTCAGCCCGGCCTGTGCCCTCTCGCAGTCTGGAAAACCTTGGGGGACGTACACCTGCTGGCTTAGGCCCGCTACCCAGGTGATTGGGCCTAAGTTGGCAGTCAGACATTCCTCTGGTAGCTCAGGAGCCCTTGGGAGATGTCCACTTGCCAGCGGGGAACAGGCCTAAGTTGCAGGAGAGGCTCCTACCACCACCACTGTACTGGCAGCCGTCAGCCTGGCTTGTGCCTGAGCAGAGCTCCTCCTGTGGGAGTGCACTGACCACCAGGGGCAGCTCCTGCATTGAGTGTCTGCCCCCTGGAGGTTAGTGTGTGTCATAGTGACCAGTCATTCCCAGTCGTTCTGTTGTTAGGGTCAACTTGCATATTACCCTTTTATAAAATAGTATAGAGGCCTGGTGCATGGGTTGGGGCTAGCTGGTTTGCCCTGAAGGCTGTCCCAGATCAGGGTGGGCGTCCCACTGGGGTTCCTGGCCAGCCTGGGTGAGGGAGTGAGGGCCATTCTCCAACTGGCCACATCCCCTTCAGGGTAGGGGTCCCTGCTGAGGTGCTTGGCCAGCCTGGGTGATGAGATGAGGGCCGTTCTCAGATTTGCCACACCCCTTTAGGGTAGTGGTCCCTGCTGGGGTACTGGGCCAGCTTGGGTGAGGGGCTGAGGGCCATTTTCAGGCTGGCCACATCCCCTTCAGGGAGGGGGATATGCTGCTGGGGTGCCTGGCCAGCCTTGGTGAGGGCCATTTTCTGGCTGGCCAAGCCCCCCAGCAGGGACCTTCACCCAATGAGGGTGGGGTCATCCTGTGTGAGGGGCTGATGGCTGTTTGCAGGCTGGCCACAGCCCCCAGCCATCCAAGCTCCCAGCGAGTCTGGCTGGAAGCAAGGTATCTGGGGTTTATTTATCTTCTATAATTGAAACTTTGTTGCCTTGAGCCGAGGCCACAGCCAACCTTGGCAGGCAGCTTTCTCCATCGCCGAGGCAATGAAGCCTCCTGTTTGCTCTAGCTCTGTGGCTGCCGGCCACTGTCTTGGTTGGGTTATTTGCATCTAGTCACTCTGATTGGCTGGTGGGCGTGCCTTGGGATGTAGTGGAGTGACACCATTAGCATATTACTCTTTTATTAGATTAGATGATTCTATTGTCAAAACAGCAGAAGACAGAAGGTTAATACAAGTTATAGTATTAATTAAGCTATGTAAATATGCAGACATTTTATATTCAAGCCATAATAATATATCCTAGTTTTAGAAGATTAGGAATGTTTCCTTGAAGAACAGTTTTCTAAAGTGAGCACTGGGGCATCTGATTAAACTATGGGAAAAGTGAAAAAAGAACTTTCTCTATATGGGAAGTATTTGGAGCAAACAAACAGCTGCAGAAAGATGGATTACTAATATGGTGTGAACAAAGAAGAGCTGGGGCACTAAGCATTCAGGGGGCCAGGTGAAAGATTAGGTTGCAAAAGTAGGCTGGCCCTGCACCTCTATTCTAAGAGTAATGACATCCCCTAGATTTTTCAAAAATGGGTAATGGGAATAGGTTGGGGGTTGATGGGAAGGAAGGGAATGGTTTTAAATATGCACTTTGGAAAGATCACTGGATTATTCTGGAAAACAGACATATTGAAGGATTACTTAGAGTGAATAAACAAGACTTCTGTAGTTTTCAAGGTAAGCAAAGAATATGGTAATGATGGTAGAGATGGATAGAAGCTCATACAATTGAGAGATTTATTCAAGTTAAACTGACAAGATTTGATGACAGATTGCATTGGAGAGATAAGAGTTAGAGAGGTCTCATGACCTGAGTTTTTACTGATTAGATCTTCAAGCCTCAGAAAGAACTCAGTAGCTTTGCTGTTGTAGAATGTGTCCATGATTTATTTTTTTCGTGCCCATGATTTATTCTTTTTTAGGTCAAGAGGAAAGATTGAGATACTATAGTTTGGGAACAGTTCAGCCAAATAATCCCTACAGTGAGGTTTACAAGTCCTGCTCACAAAGATAATGCCTTTTAGTTTCTCAAATTTTAGCAGAACACCGAGGGTCACCAGACATTAGAGGAATGCTTCCATGAGAAACAGAGTCAGAACAAATAGGGGAAATTGAGCTCAAAAGAATGTAGTTATTGTAGGACAGTGCAAAGATCAAAAGAAAACTTTAAAAAAAGTAGGAGAAGTTAATATATCCATGAAACTATGGAGGCTATGAGAAAAAAAAATTAAGAAAAAGGAGAAACTGAAAATTTACTGAAAGAATCGAAAGACAAATTAGAGAAATCTCCCTCTAGCTTATTGCAATAGTTTCTAACTGATAACCATGCTGTTGCTTTTGGAGGCTGTAATATCTTCTCATTTCAGCAATTAAAATGACCCCAAAACTTTATGTCACTAGTCTGCTCAAAACCTGATATTACTTCCCCTTTTACTAAGAATTAAAGCCAGAGTTCTTGAAATAACCTACTAGTCCTTCCCTCACCTCATCGGATTCCCTATTTCCTCTCTATTCTTATTTCCTATTACTTCTCCAAATCCTATCTTTCTTGGCTACACTGGCCTTTCCTCTGCCTCAAAAATGAGGCAGTGTTCACTTTGATTAAAATGATCTTGCCTTAGATGTTTTTATAAAGGATTCCTTCATTTGGGTCAGTAATCTAATGTCATCTCCTTAGTAAGGCCTTCCCTGCCCATCTTTTGTAAAATTTTAACCCCCTTGTTCTGACTTAGTGGCTCAGTTGGTTGGAGCATCATCCTATATACATCAAGAGGTTGTGGATTCTATTCCCAATCAGGGCCCATACCTAGGTTACAGGTTGGATCCCTGGTTGGGGCGTGTATGGGAGGCAACAGATCAATCTTTCTCATACAGATGTTTCTCCCTCCCCTCTCTAATATGTATTTTAAAATTTGAGTTGAAATTCTCATAAAATTAAATTTTTTTCACATGAACAGTTTAGTGACTTTTAGTACATTCACAATATTGTGTAACCACCACCTGTATCTACTAGTAGTTTCAAAACATTTTCATCACCCTGAAATTATACCCCATATCCATTAAGCAGTTGCTTCCTATTTCCTTTCTGGAGCCCCTGCAACTACCAATTTGCTTTTGATCTCTATGAATTTACCTCTACCGGATATTTCATAAAAATATAATAATAAAATATGTGACCTTTGTGTCTGGATTTTTTTCACTGAGTATGTTTTTGAGGTTCATCTTCATTGTAGCATGTATCAGTACTTCATTCCTTTCATGGCTGAATGATACTCCATTAAATGCATACTGGAGGCCCGATGCACAAAATTCATGTAACAGTAGGCCTTCCTTCCCCTGGCTGCCAGCACCGGCTTCCCTCTGGCACTTGGGACCTGGGCTTTCCTCTGGCACTAGGGACCCAGATTATCCTCTCAGCCCTGGCTTTGTCTGGAAGGTCATCTGGTCTAATTAGCATATTATGTTTTTATTATTATAGATTATTATAGATAACACAATTTATTTGTTCATTCACCAATTAGTGGATATTTGGTTTGTTTTCACCTTTTGGCTATTGTGATTGTGCTGCTGTGAACATTCTTATACAAATACATGCTTGAGTCCCAGTTGTCAGTTCTTTTGAGTATATTCCTAGAACTGGAAATGCTGGGTCATATGGCAATTTTACTTCTTTGGAGAACCACCAAACTGTTTCAGCAGTTGTATCATTTCACATTGCCACCAGCAATATGCAAAGGTTCCAAGTTTTCGACATCTTTGCTAACACTATTATTATTACTATTATTATTAGAGGCCCAGTGCACAAAATTTGTGCACGGGGTGTGTGTGTCCCGCAGCCCAGCCTGCACCCTTTCCAATCTGGGACTCCACAAGGGATGTCTGGTGAGATCGGGCCTAAACGGGTAGTCAGACATCCCTCTCACAATCCGGGACTGCTGGCTCCCAACCACTCGCCTGCCTGCCTGTCTGATTGCCCCTAACCACTTCTGCCTGCCTGCCTGATCAACCCCTAACCACTCCCCTGCCAGCCTGATCCATGCCTGACTGCTCCTCTGCCAGCCCGATTGCCCCAACTGCCCTTCCCTACAGGCCTGTTGCCCTCAGCTGCCCTCCCCTGCTGGCCTGGTTGCCCCCAACTGCCCTCCCCAGCAGGCCTGGTCCCCCCACAACTGCCCTCCCCTGCCGGCCATCTTGTGGCAGCCATCTTGTGTCCACATGGGGGAAGCCATCTTTGACCACATAGGGGAAGCCATCTTGTGTGTTGTAGTGATGGTCAATTTGCATATTACTCTTTTATTAGATAGGATTATTATTACCACCACCATCCTACTGTATGTTAAGTGGTCATTGTGGCTTTGATGTATATTTTCCTGTTACTAATGATGTTGACCATCTTGTTATGTCCTTCTGGCCATTTCTGTATCTACTTTGGAGAACTAATCCATTCAGATTCTTTGACCATTTTATAATTGGTTTGTTTGTCTTTTTGTTATTGAACTGTAGGGGATTTTAATATATTCTGGAAAATATGCACATAGTATATATTTTTCTCATTTTTAAAATATGTTATCTGTTTGTCTCAGTAGGCAAGCTTTTGTCTGTTTTGTTTCTTACTCTTTCCCCGTGCCTAGAACAGTGCCAGGCAGTGTTGGTGCTCAGTAAGTTTTTGTTGAACAAATAAATTTCAGAAAGCACTGAGAAAAGATTTATCTCAACAAAAAATTTGATATAACCATGTTTGTATTTGATAAGGGGGGCAAGCGGCTTAATAGTACTAACTTGTTCTAGAACATAAGAATTCAGTAGATCAAGAAATAGCAGTTAATGCATGTAATATTCCTGTCTGGAGGTAAAAACAGAAGAACTCGTTTTTGCTCTTCTACCTAATCAACTTAAGCACACATACATACAGATTCTTTCTCCAGCTTAATGAATAAAAACAAGTTTGATGAGTAGCCTATATAATAAAAGGCTAATATCTAAATTGTCCCCTCAGGAGTTCAGCCGATCAGGAGTTCGACCATTTGCTATGATGTGCACTGACCACCAGGGGGTGGTGTGGAACAAAGGAAGCTCCTAGCCAGCAGCTGGAAGGTCCTGGCTGGCAGCCAGAAGGCCCTGATTGGCTCTGATCACTGGCCAGGCCTAGGGACCTTACCTGTGTACAAATATTGTGCACTGGGCTTCTAGTTTATAAATAAGCAGACATAATATACTCTGTAATATTTAAAATTTATGTTCATAGTTTGATGGTGAATAAGAAAATTGTTTCTATTTAGTGAAATAACTTCTTACCTATCTGTTTTGGTTTTTCCTTTTGAGATGAAGAGTTAACTTTCAGGACTCTAAGAAACTATAAAAGAGTTGTTAGCTTCACGACTTCAAATTTGAGTGCCAAAATATTTACTTAATAAAGTTATTTCATATTTGAGATGCCCAGTGGCTCAGAACTTAACTTTTTAATTTTATTGGAACCCTCTTCCTGACCCATGGAAACTCACTGAGCACATTTTGTAGGATTAGAAGAGGTTTTTCACAATTCAGTTTTATTTGAAAATCAATGATAAAAATAAATTTAATAATAAAAATTTTATGAACAGGTTGTAAAACTTCAGACATCTGTAACTATCTTCTTTATCTTACCTTCTTTAAGTATTTAAATTTAACTACCATGTTTTATAAATCATCTTAGTTTTCTATCTAACATGAAGTGATCTTTTTTTTTAAAAAAACCATATTTTTATTGATTTCAGTGAGGAAGGGAGAGGGAGAGAGATATAGAAACATCAATGATGAAAGAGAATCATTAATTGGCTGCTTCCTGTATGCCCCACACTGGAGATCGAGCCCGCAACCCGGGCCTGTGCCCTGACCAGAAATTGAACCTTCACCTTCTGGTTCATAGGTCGACACTCAACCACTGAGCCACACTGGCTGGGCCAAAGTGATTTTATTTCTCATCAAGCGTCTGTATCTGTGAAACAACTAAACTGATGTTGTACTTTTTTAAAAAAATATATATTTTATTGATTTTTTACAGAGAGGAAGGGAGAGGGGTAGAGAGTTAGAAACATCGATGAGAGAGAAACATCGATCAGCTGCCTCTTGCACACTTCCTACTGGGGATGTGTCTGTAACCAAGGTACATGCCTTGACTGGAATTGAACCTGGGACCTTTCAGTCCGCAGGCCGATGCTCTGTCCACTGAGCCAACCCAGTTAGGGCATATTGTACTCTTTTACATACGTATCTTAGGGATTATGGTTGAAAGAAATACTTATAAGTTACTCTTTGTAAGTGGAACTTTTATACTTATTATTGAGGGGAAATAGCGCAGAATTTAACTGCAGTAACCTTATAGGAAGTCAAAGTTATCAAGCAGCAGGTGTCTCACAGAAACGTTTAAAAAGAGGATATGGGTGAGGTAAAAAGCAGTAGGTACATGAACCTGTTCAAAGAAGGGAACTTGATTTCTATTTCAGGGTGGGAATTTTTTTAAGAAGGCTATCTGAGGTATGGAAGAATAAAACTTCAGATCTGTACATTGGAGGGAGAGTACCCTGTGAGCATAGGCAGTGTCTTCAGAAATTGTTCCATGGTGCTTTTGATGGGCTTAGTTAAAAACTTGCAAACTTACTGCATAGATTAAAGAAATTACTTTGCTTGAAGAATCTCAAACCTGTGTTTATCTTTTTTGCCTTTCCTTTTTTGTCTTCATTTTCTATATGTTGGTTTTAAGAATAAGTTATTTGGATCACTTTTGTAATTTCCTCTTGAATTGGAACTAGTTATAAAATTAATTTTTAATGCAAATTTAAGATGAGGGCTTTAAATTTTGAAAGTATAAATATGATATTAACAGTAATAGAATTATATGTATGAAGTGGTAGGCAAAATAGATTTGCCTTTTTTCTTTATTGTGTATTTGAATCTCAGTGTGGGGTGACAGTGGCTCATCCAATATGAAAATAGTTGGAACCTACCTATAGCATCTAGTTTCATCTTCAAAAGATCAGTTACTAATTTCCTTGGTAATCTGGTTCAGACTTTCTTTTGAAGTTGGGTAGATGAGTTTTACATCCTTTTTTGTTCTCTTTTATGGTTATAAAAGAACTCTTTGTAAGTGTGTGCAGAGTGTCACCTTTGACCTTTCCTATGATAAAGCAGGTTTTCCTTTCAGGTAAGAACACATGAGAACACATTACTATTTAAATGCAAAAATATATAAAGAAACAGAATTTAAAATGAAGGAGAAACAAAACATTTAACTGTTCCTTAGTGAGCTGCCTGTTCTTACTGTGGTATCTGTTACTGGGAATCTGAATAGAGTTCTTTTCTGTATTGCTCTTTGGTGTAACATTAGGAAGACTATTGCTAGTAAGTGTAAGTGTAAGAGATCTTTTTTTAGGTGTTTAAAAATCAGACATTTCTATTTTACCATTAATACATTTTAAATAAAGTAAGCACAATTTTAAGGAAATGAAGTAAAATGATGCTTTACAGGTTTTACTTGATGTAAAGAAAATTCACCTCTATCTTTGTTAAGTAAAAGTCATGTGAATTGGAATACAATTAAATTCACAGTTGGGCATTTTATAATAGAGTTTTCCTATATATTAATGCATAGAAGTCATTTATATCTAAATTACGTTTAGATTTCATGCCTCATCTACTATAAAAAATTAATTTAAGAAGCTAAAGTACTTGTTTTTATAGCTTAAACTCGAGGCCTGGTGCACAAAAATTTGTGCACTCGAGGGTCCCTCAGCCCGGCCTGTGCCCTCTTGCAGTCTGGGACCCCTTAGGGGATGTCCACCTGCTGACGTGCCTGGCCAGCCTGGGTGAGGGGCTGATGGCTGTCTGCAGGTTGGCCAAGCCCCCCAGTAACGTCCCTCACCCCATTGGGGTGTGGCAAGTCTGGGTGACGGCATGAGGGCTGTTTTCTGGTTTTCAGGCTGCTCACAGCTCCCATTGACCCAAGGTTCCAGCGAGGCTGGCTGGAGTCAGGTTTCTGGGGTTTATCTATCTTCTATAATTGAAACACTGTTGCTTTGAGCCAGCAGATAAGGAAGCCTCCTGTTTGTTTCAGCTCTGTGGTTTCTATAATTGAAAAATTGTTACCGTGAGCTGAGGCTCAGCCAGCCTAGGCAGGCAGTTGCAATGGAAGCCTGCTGTTTACTCTAGCTCCATGGCTGCGGGCCACCATCTTGGCTGGGTTAATTTGCATATAGCCGCTCTGATTGGCTGGTAGGCGTGGTTTAGGCATCCCAGAGAGATGGTTAATTTGCATATTACTCTTTTATTAGATTAGATCTTAAACTTGTGACTTTTTTGTTTTGTTTTTTAATTTTTTATTATTACTTAAATATTACAAAGAGTAGTACATATGTCTCTTTTTTCCCCCTTGCCCTTCCCCCCTCTTCCCCTACCCCCCAGTGTCTTGTGTCCATTGGTTATGCTTATATGGGTACATAAAAATCCTTGGGTTGATCTCTTTCTCCTCCCCCCAAACCCTCCCCGGACCTCCCACTGTAGTTTGACAGTCTGTTTAATGTTGCTCTGGTTCTGTATCTGATCCTTGTTTATCAGTTTATAATGGTCTTTATTATCCATAGATGAGTGATGTCATGTGATATTTTTCTTTCATTGATTGGCTTATTTCACTTAGCATAATGCTCTCCAGTTCCATCCATGCTAATGCAAATGGTAAGAATTCCTTCTTTTTTATAGCAGCATAGTGTTCTATTGTGTAGATGTACCATAGTTTTCTAACCCATTCATCTGCTGATGGGCACTTAGGCTGTTTCCAAGTTTTAGCTCTGGTGAATTGTGCTGCTATGAACATAGGGATGCATATATCCTTTCTGATTGGTGTTTCTGACTTCTTGGGATATATCCCTAGAAGTGGGATCACTGGGTCAAATGGCAGTTCCATTTATAAGTTTTTGAGGAAACGCCATACTGTCTTCCATAGTGGTTGCACCAGTCTGCATTCCCACCAGCAGTGCACGAGTGTTCCTTTTTCTCCGCATCCTCTCTAGCACTTGTCGTTTGTTGATTTGTTGATGATGGCCATTTTGACAGGTGTGAGATGGTACCTCATTGTTTTGATTTGCATCTCTCGGATGATTAGTGACTTTGAGCATGTTTTTATATGTCTCTTGGCTTTCTGAATGTCCTCTTTTGAAAAGTGTCTATTTAGGTCCTTTGCCTATTTTTTGATTGGATTCTTTATCTTCCTTTTGTTAACCTGTATGAGTTCCCTATATATGTTGGAGATTAAACCTTTATCAGTGATAACATTGGCAAATATGTTCTCCCATGTAGCGGGATTTCTTGTTGTTTTGTTGATGGATTCTTTTGCTGTGCAGAAGCTTTTTATTTTGATGTAGTCCCATTTGTTTATTTTCTCTTTAGTTTCCAACGCCCTAGGAGCTGTATCAGTGAAGAAATTGCTTTGGTATAAGTCTGATATTTTGTTACCTTTAAATCCCTCTAGTATTTTTATGGTTGCCCGTCTTACATTTAAATCCTTCATCCATTTTGAGTTTATTTTTGTGTATGGTATAAGTTGGTGGTCTAGTTTAATTTTTTTGCATGTATCTTCAAACCTAAAATAACAACTTCAGACAAAGGACCCGACCATTAATCTTCTGTTATTTGAACTACTTGTAAAGTTTGGGTAGAAGTCTAACAATATTCAATTATTTGAATTATTAAAAACCTGTGAATTTTTACCCACAAATTGTTTCCTAACTGCTTAGTAAACCATCATCAGATATCTAGAATTATGCCAGTGATTATCATGATAAGCAAACTTTTCATTTCTAAATATTATGAGAAAGTGTCAATATGCAGTATACTCTTGACTCCTTAAAGTGAAAATGAATTGCTTTTATTAATTGCTCTTTTCTACTATTCTGAGTGCTCTCATGCAGCTATTTCTGTATCTGGTTTTTATAAATTTTCTTTTTTCTTAGATATCTCTATCATGTCAGTGATGTCAACCTACTTACTGAAAGTAGTTTTTGCCTTTGAATTTGTTTCTTAAAATTTTTTTTGTTATAGAACTCAAATAATTGTGTAAACAAGGTAAAATATCATTGATAGAAGGGTCTAAAGGTGTTCTGTCTTGAGTAAAGTCTGTGAGTTTTAATTAGAATAAGTATTGATAAGTTCACACCTCTAGTACTCTTTCTACAATTGATAAAAATAATTGTAGCAAATAGAGTTGATTGCAGAATAGGGTAAAAGACCTCACATAATATATTTAATATATGATAAAAAGTGTTAACAGTTTATGATTTTATTTTTCTGTGTTTCTGTGTATTTTATCCTCAGCCTAGAATGTGATGATCAGACTCATAGTCCAGCCTTAACATTTTTCATGTAATGGCTGCTGATTCCCTTTCTCCCTTCTTGCCCCTGTTCTTTCTTCCAGCTTCTTACCATCTTGTGTTCAGTGGTACTCCCCTGACTCATCTGTTTTTCCACGGTACTTAGTATAGTAAACATTAGGCATTGTGCTAAGTACTGTTGAAATGCAGATATTAATAATACATTGTAATAGTTTACTGTTTACATTTACTGGATGCTTTCTGTATGTCAGACATTATGCTAAGCATTTTACATGCATTCCTCATTTAATCCTGAAAGCCACCCTTTGAGGTAAGTACCATTTCCATCTACATTTTATAGTCTGGTGCCAGTGAAAAATAACATCTCCAGTTATATACTACTGAGTTCTATGGCCAGTCTTTAAGCTCAAATCTTCTGATTCCTGTCCCTTAGGAAACAAAAAATAAATCATTTTACTAGGCTGGAATAGAGATTAGAAGAGGGGAAGGTGGGCACAGAGGAGTTCAGGCTTGGAAAAAGATGAAGCAAAAATACGGGAGATGTGGAATGTGAAAATTCATACTGCATGTGGAGAATAGTAATTGATTCAGTATGGCTGAACCATACTGGTTGAGCTAGAAGATTAAGAGGGAAGCAGAGGTTGGGATCAGATATAGGACCAGATAAGATAATCATTTATTCCCAAACCATCTTCATCCCAACCACATACTATGTGTGTGTATCTTTATATGAAAGGCTAAACATGGATATTCAAGGTATGAATGTGAAGCATATTCATAGAAGTAGAAAACCTTCTTAATGAACAGTAAGAACTTCCCTGTAATGCTATGATAAAACTTAAGAATATTAGAAATTTGAGTACTGTGATTATTTTTTCACAATCAAACCTTATTTAAAATAGTGGAGAAGGAGGTAAGACTTGTAGGGGTGGGGAGGTAGGGTTATGCTGTCTCTCACTTTCCATTAATACTAATCCAAACCTATAAAACTTACATTTCTGGTGTTGTCTGGACTACAATTTCAATCTTTTTAGGCATTCATTTTCATATGAAACATATGAAGTTCATATATGTGGAGATTCCTTTATATGCAGCTTGAATTGTTAAAACCAGTGTCAGTGACTAGCATGAGGGAAGAGGCAAGAGGAAAAAGTAGGCCAAGTAGGAATAGGAAGAGCAGATATAATGCACATTACACTAGCAAAATAAAGTTCCTGCCAGAACATTGTTTCATTCCCCTTTGACAGCTTCCTGAATAACAACCCTACAATTTCAGCAGTTTACACAGTAGTGTTTAAGAAGGGGGCAATGAGAGCAGTCCAGCCCAGGGAGGAGGAAGTTGTGTAGATTTGCCTGCATCTGATGATGATTAAAAAAGAATTTGACAAAGTCAGCTTTGTTGTATTTAAATTCTCTGCAAACAGCGCACCCTCTTTGTGCCTGTACTGGGGCACGGCCACTGCCATCATACCCGCCTCTTCAAACATATTCACCAAAGCTTATTTCTCTCTTAATTTACATGTTGGCTGCAGGTGTGCTCCATGTGCTTTCATGCTAAAACCTGGACGGAAGGAGCAGCTTCTGACAGTAATGTATGGTTCTCCTGGCAGAGGGGGAAAGGGAAAGACACCTGGCAAAACCACAGATGCCACTAGAACTTCTAGGAGCTAGCATGATGTCACTTCTGCTTACATTTCTCTGGCCAAAAGAAGTTACCAGGTCAAATATGATGCTAGTGGGCTCAGGAAGTAAATCCCTCCCACAGAGAGGTACTTCAGGCCCCATAGCAACAAGCAGTGGTATATAAATCTTTCAAGGAAGGGAGGTGCAAGGAATCTAGATCAGTAATATCATTTATCCCCATGGGTTGCTTTGTGTTCAGTGATTTAACAAAGTTTAAATTAATTCAAATGATATAAAGCATCTTTACTAGAAATTAGGAGCAACTTTCTGACTGTCAGATTGATTTTTACGCCAGTGATTGTATAATGCTAACTTTTAACATCTAAAAAAGTCAGATATCCTGGCTGGCATTTCTCAGTGGTTGAATGCTGACCTGTGAACAGGTCATGGTTTGATTTGTGGACCGACACATACCTCGGTTGTGGACTCAATCCCCAGTGGGAGGAGTGGGGGTGTGTGCAGGAGGCAGCTGATTAATGATTCTCTCTCATCATTGATGTTTCTATCTCTTGCTCCCTCTCCCTGTCTCTCTGAAATCAATGCAAATAAATAATAAAATAAAAGCCAGATATTTTTTCTTGAATATGTAGGTGTTCATATGCCCAGAGAGTAATAGTTTATGTGAACTGTTTTCTTAATGAAATACAATAGTTAAAAGGCTAATAGCTTTTCTCTGCCCAGTTCTTCATATAAAGGAGAGACTACAGAAAGTGATTCTAGATGTATAGGGAAGTCATTACACAAAGTGGATGCTGTAAGCCTTAGAGATGAATTCTCTGATCGAAATCAGTTGAGAAAGACTAGAAGGATTGTTAAAGTGAGTTGTACAATTATGGTAATAGGGAGAAAAGGAAGTCCATTCTTGAATATTAATAATTGTAATGATTTTGGTAAATCGTTTGTTGGAGACTTTTCCTCCTACTTCCTTATTTCCACTTGTACATCTAGAGTTTATGTTTATATGGAGAAAGGACCTTGAAGGGCTTTGCTTTATATTTTTTACCCTTGCTTCTCTGCTGATAGAACACAAATCGATGCCACACAGCAATGGGCTGTTGTGGAGATAGCCTGGGACTTTTGCACATTATTTGTCAAATAATGGATAAGTAAGAAAAAAACCACTGTCCTATCTACTTTGTTTTTTTTAAAATTTTGTTTTATTGCTTAAAGTATTACAAAGAGTGTTAAATAAGTCTCCATTTTTTCCCCTTGACCTTCCCCCTTCTCCCCTACCCCTCAGTGTCTTGTGTCCATTGATTATGCTTATATGTATGCATACAAGTCCTTCAGTTGATCTCTTAAATCCCCCCCAACTCTCCCGAGCCTTCCAGCTGTAGTTTGACAGTCTGTACAATGCTGTTCTGCCTCTGTATCTGTTTATGTTTATCAATTTATAATGTCCTATCTACTTTGAATTTATGGCATTAACTGAACTCTGTCTAACACTGGCACTGAAGAACATGATATACTTGAGAACATATGGTAATATTTAAAACAATCTGTTTGATATAGTTCCCAAATTACTTTCACAAGTATAGTTAGTGAGTAAAGAGTGAAAATGAAACCTATTGATTTAGTAAAATTTTACTTAAAACTTAAAGGTAAGTTATGTACTAGTTAACTTTATTTTTTTGGAAGAGCTCCTAATAGCACCATAAAATGTCTGCAGGCTAAAATGTAATTTATATATGTGTGATCATTCCTAAAGTTAGATAAGGCTCTCAGAGGTTTTCTGATTACCCATGACAGCAGATTGCTCTTGATAATGATGAAAAGTATAATGAATAAACTTTAAAGACCTTCCCAGTAGTGAATTACTTATACTAGCCAACAAACTGAATACAGACCTTCATTATATTTCAATAGGTGTTTAGAAGGTTAGCTAGTATTTCCACATTTTAAAAGGTTTATGGTGAACAGTGAATAATTATACTGATAGTACATACAGAGCTACATGAAAAAGAGATATTTGTTTCATGACTATAGGTAATCAGATAGTCCCATTACAGCTTGGGTTTTTCCCCCTCCCTTTTCTTCTGTAGCACTTTGACTATTTAGGAAAGTTGGCTGAGGCTACATAATTTTAAAAGCTGTATTGTCTAGCAATCCCTGTTGACCAGTACATTGACTGATTTGAAATTGTTTGCTCTAGCATTCCTCTGATAAAAGCTTCTGATTATATTTGAATAATGTGGAGAACTACTTATAGTATAACAGTAATTTTAATGGTAAGTCAAAGTTTAAATAGCTAAATAAAAGTGTTTAAATATTTGACTCTTATGTTAGAATCTTTTTCTAGTCAGGTACCTGAAAGTTTCAGGTACAATACATATTGAAAATTTCTTCTAAGTACTGCAATTAATAATGAAAAATAGAAAATTCTAAAAGCATCCTTTCTGACTTAGGTAACTTCGAATTACATAATTGGAATCTTTATTTATAGCCCAACAGGTTTTTTTTTAGGATGGGGGGTTAATATATGTTTAATGTTTTTTTAGAAGGTAATTTTCTTAAGATAATTTTAATACCATTCATGGAAATGAGCATATAGCAGCATATTTTTTGTCTCTTCCATTAGATTGTGACCTTAAATGTACAGACTGGATCATTCTCTACCACCTAATAAGCTTGAAAGTATTTAAAACATTATGCATGTGTGGATAGTTATATGGTGAAAATATATTAAATATGTAATCTATTGCTGTGTTAAGTCTTGGAAGTGGAAAATGTGAGGGTTAGAATCCTCTTCTTCATATTTTCTACACTTATGTGAAAGTTATTACATGAAAGTTTTATTTTACTTCATCCTTTATAATTAAACTAGGGGCCCAGTGCACAAAATTTTGTGCACTCGGGAGGTCCATCAGCCCGACCGGTGCACTCTCGCAGTCTGGGACCCCTCTGGGGATGTCCACCTGCTGGTGTGCCTGGTCAGCCTGGGTGAGGGGCTGATGGCTGTTTTCAGGCTGGCCAAGACCCCAGTGGTGTCCCTCACCCCATTGGGGTGTGGCCAGCATGGGTGATGGACTGATGGCTGTTTGCAGGCTGGCCAAACCCCCCAGTGGCATCCCTCACTGCATTGGGGTGTGGCCAGCCTGGGTGAGGGGCTGATGGCTGTTTGCAGGCTGGCCAAGCCCCCCAGTGGCGTCCCTCACCCCATTGGGGTGTGGCCAGCATGGGTGACGGGCTGATGGCTGTTTGCAGGCTGGCCAAACCCCCCAGTAATGTCCCTCACCCCATTGGGGTGTGGCCAGCATGGGTGAGGGGCTGATGGCTGTTTGCAGGCTGGCCAAGCCCCCCAGTGGCGTCCCTCACCCCATTGGGGTGTGGCCAGCATGGGTGACGGGCTGATGGCTGTTTGCAGGCTGGCCAAACCCCCCAGTAACGTCCCTCACCCCATTGGAGTGTGGCCAGCATGGGTGACGGGCTGATGGCTGTTTGCAGGCTGGCCAAGCCCCCCAATAACGTTTCTCACCCCATTGGGTTGTGGCCAGCATCGGTGAGGGGCTGATGGCTGTTTTCAGAATTTCAGGTGCCCACAGCTCCCATTGACGCAATGTCCCAGCAATAATGGCTGGAAGCAGGTTTCTGGGGTTTGTTTATCTTCTGTAATTGATATACTGTTTCTTTAAGCTGGGGCCTAGGCAGTTAATGAAACCTCCTTTGCTTCAGCTCTGGCTTCTATAATGAAACAATGTTTAATTAGAAATCAGGCCTGGCCTGCTGTTTGCTTCAGCTCCTAGGATTGAAACAATGTTGCAAATATGTTATTCCCTGGAGTGGAGAGAATCCCAGGTGGCTGGCAAACAGTTTCACTCCTGCTGCAACAGACGCTGCCTATTTACTCAGCTCCCTGAGTGCCGGCCTCCATGTTGGCTGGGTTAATTTGCATACAGTTGCTCTGATTGGCTGGTGGGCGTGGCTTAGGCATCCCGAAGAAACAGTTAATTTTAATATTATGCTTTTATTAGTTAGGATCATTTATATGCAATTAAAAAAATATAGCAATTATATTTTCACTAAAATATTTTGCTTAAGATTGCAAAAGACTCTGTCAATTGAATGGAATTCTATACTTGCTATTCAATTTACTATGTAAATATGAAACATTTAATATTAATTTATCACCAAATTTGCTACACGGATCATTCTACTACCGATCTTTAAACTAGGAACCTTGTTCAGAAGTGCATAAGTAATATAAATTGGTAAAAATTAGGGTTAGAATTTGTAATTTTAAATCAAATTAGGAAGTTAAAAGTTCAACATTAAACACTTTAGTGGGAATAGAAGGTGTTTTTGTAGCTTTTTTATTTCATCTGCAAACATGTAAATAAGCCTTAACTAAGATTGTTTTGTATAGTAATCTTTTTAGCACTCCAAGCACTAAAATAAGCAACATAATAATCAATTTAGAAGACTACTGTTTTTGATATGTGGATGAAAACTTTTAGAATGTGTTTATTAGAATTCACTATAATCTTTTTTAAAATGACGTACCTACTTTTCTTTTCCCTTCTCCCATCCCTGTAATATGAACACACCTTAAAAATATGTAGTAAATTAAGAACAGTTAATTCGTAAGGAGTTTAGTAAATAGCTATTAGTATAGTATATTACTGAGACCAGAGGAGCAAAGCAAGGTGTTTTTTTAATCATTCAAGACACAATTTATTTTGTTAGTAATGATAGTTATAGTTGATAGTGGAACCTGACCATCAGGTGATCAGAGTCCGCTGGCCGAGGAAAGGGACCAAGAGGTGGTCAGTGGCCTCATAGTGACTGGTCTAGCTGTCATTCTGGTCATTCTGCTGTTAGGGTCAATTTGCATATTACCCTTTTATTATATAGGATAGAGGCCTGGTGCATGGGTGGGTGCCGGCCGACCTGCCCTGAAGGGGGCCCCGGATCAGTTGAGGGGTTCCCGCTGGTGGATGGAGCCAGCCTGAGTGAGGGGCCGTGGGTGGTTTGCAGGTGGCTACACCCCCAGCTTTGTCAGGAAGGACATCTAGAATGACGTCTGGTCTATCTGGTCTAATTAGCATATTACCCTTTTATTAGTATAAATCTTAATGCCTGCCATATGATAAGAATGCCATGGTTTTCAGTTGTATGCTTCTCCTGGCTAGTAGAATTAGGATTTGTGCACTAGAGTAGATAAGGACTGAGAACCTACCAGGTCTAAGATACTGAGACATATGGAAGTAGATTACTTCAAAGACATCAGAATAGAGTATTTCCAAAAAGGAATTTCGACAACTTATTGGTTGAAGTTTAGAAGTTGGAAACAAACCTGTATGTGAGGAAACAACAAAAATCCTATATGTGAACTACTTAAACAGAAATTTCTTTTTTTCCTCCCAAAATACAAACCAGTAGAGGTCCGGTACACAAAATACAAACAAATCCTATCTAATAAAAGAGTAATATGCAAATTGACCATCACAAGTTGGCTCCCCCCATGTGGTCAAAGATGGCTACCACAAGATGGCCAGCAAGGGAGAGCAGTTGGGAGGGACCCAGGCCTGCAGGGAAGGACTGTTGCGGAGGACCCAGGCCTGTAGGTGAGGACAGTTGGGGGGATCCAGGCCTGCAGGGGAAGAGAGTTGGGGGAGGGACC
>PVJC01020688.1:0-28952 GCA_004026665.1 Murina feae
CTTCCTGGACTTGAAAGTCCATTTCTTTCACCAGGTGAGGGAAGTTTTCTGTCATTATTTCTTCAAATAGGTTTTCAATATCTTGCTCTTTCTCTTCTTCTGGTACCCCTATAATTCTGATGTTGGTACATGTGAAGTTGTCCCAGAGACTTCTTACACTGTCTTCATACTTTTTGATTTTTCGTTTGTTTGTTTGTTTGTTTTTTTGTTTGGGATTTTTTGGCTGGGTGGGTTTTGCTTCATATTTTATATCTTTGACTTGATTCTTGCGATCCTCTCGTCTGCTGTTGGATCTCTGTATATTATTCTTTATTTCAGTCAGTGTATGCTTAATTTCTAGCTGGTTCTTTTTCTTATGCTCTAGGGTCTCACTAAATTTATCAGCAGTCTCTAGAAAATTCTTGAAAAACCTAATAACCGTGGTTTTGAACTCTATATCCAGTCGTTTGCGTTCCTCCATTTCTGTCTTTTGTGACCTGTCTCTTAGTCTCCGCATTTTTGCTTTCTGTGCTGGGTGTCCTATATAAGGCCCAGTGATTCAGCCTCCCCAATCACCTGGGGTGGCTACTCTTGTTGTATGCCTTTGAAGGCTGGGTGCACAGTCTTGTTGTAGTTATCACTGGGAGGTATCACTGGGGGGAAATGACCTGCAGGCCTTTCTCCTCGTTGTTTGGAGTTTGGATCTACTGGAGTTCTGTCTCAGCTGCAGACCCTTAGGTTGTGCTGCAGGGAGGCAGGCGAACAGCTTGGGCGGGGTTGTAGGTGGGGTGGGGCGGGGTCTCAGAATCACCGGGGGGTGGAGCGACTCACAATGGCGTCCCCTCTGCGGATGCCACAGTTTCTACCGGGTTTGGCTTTTCCAAACCCTGGGGTCTGCGCACGGTTCTCAGTCCTGGAATCTCTGCGTAAGTGATAGCTGCGAATAGCACTCCTAGAACGCCACTGGTCTTTCACCGCCCCGTTGCCCTACAGCCCGCATTGCATTCAGTGCGACCGGGAGTTTTTAATCTTCTGAGCCGCGGACCCGATCGCCGCTGCCGCTCCCTTTCACCCGCCCTGCCGCGTGCCACGGCACCGCCTCCCTTTGCATCCGTACCTTGGGTGCCAGGAGCTTCTGTTCAGTCTCAGAGCACTTCTCTTGCTTTCTAGGTGTAACGGTTCCCCTCCCTTGGTTCTGGAGGATGGCCATTTATCTGAATGGTTGTATTTCTATAATATAGGTGTGGAGGCTGTGCATTTAGGTATATACCTCATGCTGCCATCTTGGTTCTTCCAAAAATCGGGACTTTTTTAAAATGCCACGGGATGCGGGACAAATTGTTAAAAATCGGGACTGTCCCGCCAAAAGCGGGACGTCTGGTCACCTTATTTTAAATGCTACTTTTAATAGGGTGATGTAGGGTTCTTCATGAAAGTGTTTTGTCTTCACATTAAGTTCATCTGATCTTCATCGCCATCCAGTAATAACTTCTCTTTCACTCTTTGCTCTCTTACCTTGAACTTCCCGCTAGACATTTGCAACATTTCCACAAGCTTATAATTGCCTTAACCACCAAGTATCCAAGACAATCATGTGACCTTCTCCTCCCTGAAACAGCTCAGATCCAAAATTCCTGATTTCTGTCGATAGTACCATCTTTCATTCGCACATGTGCCATAGCCTCAGTCATTATGATAGACATGTCTCTCTCTCTCTCTCTCTCTCTCTCTCTCTCTCTCTCTCTCTCTCTCTCTTTCTCTCTCTCTCTTTCTCTCTCTCTCTCTCCCCGTCTGTCTCTCAGCTCTGTGTATCCATCTAGTCATCACCAGATCTTCAGTATTTCTCAGGGATTCTGAGTTATGAAGGTATAAGGGGCATATTTCTGCTGAGAAAATTCACTTTTGCATGTGATTTGCCTATACCAAAACTTCCAGAGAGTTTCTGATGAATATGAGTTGCAATTTAATTTATTCCCTTTTATTCATAATTCAGAACCTTGTTCTCCAGCTCACTAGCTCCCTGAGACCACTACCATGAACTCGTCAGACCTCAGACCCACACCAAGAACATTTGCACTGTCTGAGCTTTGCTGTTGTTTTGCTGTTGTTGTTTTTGCCATAGCAAACGTTCGCCCATCCCCTCTTACTTTTTCTAACTGATCACTGTCTTGTCATTTAGTTCTAATTTTAAGACCATCAATTCAGCAGCTGATTTTCCCCAGTTCTGACCTTCCATTTGAGGGTATGCCTCTTTTCCCAGTTTCCTGTGCTTATCTTGTCTAATTCCCAAAGTCAGGAACCATGGTTTGCATTGCTTTTGTTTTCTTCACTGTGCCTTGCACAGTGCTAACACGCACTCATTGTTGGACAAATACTTGCTAATTTTAAATTAAAGAGAATTGGATCAATTGTTTTCTTTGCTTGAAGTTGGTTATAACAGGTTGGGAAATGTTATGTTTAATCTCCATCTCTTCTTTTGTGTTTATGGACTGTTTTATAGCCAAGAAATAAAAGTCAGTATAACTAATGTGGAGGCCTCCTCTGCTGGGCAGTCTACAGAATTAAAACACGCCAGCTGGATCACACCGCTTTTCAACTGGCTCTCCCTTCAGGGAGGGGAAAACAGGCAAAATGCCTCAGTGGGAATGGTGTGTTTCCTTATGCAAGAGTAGAAGCTTGTGTTCCCCCTGCAAATGCAAATCTTGCCATGAGCTTATAGCCACAGAATGTATAAATATCATTAGAAATATAGAGAGGGATTTTTCCCTAGAAAAATATTGCAAACTTTAAAAGGCCAATAGGCTAAGGTAGCATTTGGTATAATCCTCTGGCCAATGCCTGCCTGTATTGGTTGGTTGTTCTGGGGAAGGGGAATCATGGGATTTTCTCCAGCTCACATCTGGCAGGTCATCGGTAGATTTCACTAAAGTTCCACGCTGTGTGTTGCACTCTGTCCTCCACTGGGACGTTTCATCTCACCCGGAAGCCAGTGAAGGGTCCCCTCATACAGAAGCTGCTCAGCGGAAGTGGGCAGCTTGCACTGAAATCTAACAGAATGCCCACTGGCCTGGTTGTGTGATGGAGAGTTCACTGGGGACGTGCAGCAGGCTGCCTTTGGAGTTGCCACACCCTGAGCCAGCAACAGTGCAAGGAGAGAACATTAGTCTCTAATGAGGCCACCGGCTCCTACGGAATTCAGCCACAGTTCTTCGCATCCTCTGCTGCCACCCTGGTTGGAGAGTGAGAGTTGAGTCCCTGTGCAATGCTCTCAGCGGCAGTGAACTGTTCTCACCTCCTGTTTGGGAGAAGGACAGTTTTAAATATCCCTTGTTTTGCTGTAGGAGTGTGAAAACAGACTTCTGCCTGATTTTGCTTCGGCGGATTCTGATCTATTTGTTTTGTGAGATGGTATGTTTTCTATGGAGATATGTTTGGCTCATAGAGGCACCGGCTCAAGGTTCTCATGCGGGATGCTTCAAAGGCCAATATTCAAAATGTCAGAGTCTGAAGAAGGGAAAGTTTTATTGATGGAGAAGATGCTAACTGGAGAAGATGGAGGGGTGCCTTATAGCTTCTGCAAATCTATCTTAAGAGAGCCCAGAATTCAGGCATCTTTTATGTCAGGAGAAGGGAGGAGAGGCAGGGCAAGAGATGTGTGTCATCCAGGCATCAGCAGGGACCCAAGGAAGAGCACGAAATCTCTAAATCTGTTTGTTCCCTGCTGCTCTGATCTGGTCTGGAAACCCCGAAATCTTTACCAAAAGCCCCTTGACCCCTGCTCCTCTGATCTGGTCTTGAGACCCCGAAATCTTTACCATAAGCCCCTTGACCCCTGCTGCTCTGATCTGGTCTTGAGACCCCGAAATCTTTACCAAAAGCCCCTTGACCCCTGCTGCTCTGATCTGGTCTTGAGGCCCTGAAATCTTTACCAAAAGCCCCTTGACCCCTGCTGCTCTGATCTGGTCTTGAGGCCCTGACATCTTTACCATAAGCCCCTTGATCCCTGCTGCTCTGATCTGGTCTTGAGGCCCTGAAATCTTTACCAAAAGCTCCAACCTCAAGCAGAATTCCTCTGATAATGAGCATATCTGGAGCAGGAGCTGTTCACCTGAAGGCCAAGGGAGAAATGCAGGCTAGAATGAAGGGAGTTAGAGAGCCAGCAACCCACCCTGGGAGAAGTAAAGGTCATGTGCAGGCCATGGGAAGGGCTCAACAACTACCCACCTGAAGTAAAATCACAGGTGTCTGGCATCTGCCAAGTCTCTCTGAGTTGTTTGGAGAGGTCACTTGCAAACCAGTGAAAGCATCCTTCTGAGCACCACACACCTCTTTTTATCTCTACCCAGTTAGGAAGCAAAACACTGGCCTGCGAACTGGGAATCTCTGCTGTAACCGGACATCAAGAGAGATGTGCCCCAGAGGCTCCTTTCCCTGCCACCAAGTGCATGAGGGATGAGGGCTGAAACGAACTCTTCGGGGCACAGCTCCCCAATGCGTTCCCTACTTAAAAGAATACTTTAAAAATAAACATTTAAAGGGAACATCCCGTTACCAATAGGATGGCATTTTCAGCCTAGAACATATTTGTCTTTAGCCTTTTTCTGCATTTCTGCTGAGGCTTCAGACTATTCACCAAGGAGCAGAGGACCTACAGGGAGATACTCAGAGGTTCCACTGGCACTATAGGCAGGGATGAGGCAAGGACATTGGGCAGAGCGTTCCAGGTTAGAAATTTAAAACGTAGATGTCATAAATCTCACAGCTGGTGAAGTGGTGGAGAATTAAGATACACACTCGGTCCTCTGAAGGACTCCCTGGGGCAGCATATGAGCAATCTTCATGCATGTTGGCACACACATCCGTATTCAGACGATGTATGTAGAGATGTGGTTTCTTAAATTTCTTAAGAGCACAAAAACATGTGGAACAGCCCTAGCTGGTTTGGCTCAGTGCATAGAGGGTCGGCCTGCAGAGTGAAGGGTCCCGGGTTGGATTCCAGTCAAGGGCACATGCCCAGGTTGCAGGCTTGATCCCGAGCATCATTGATGTTTCTATTTCTCTCTTCCTCTGTGAAATCAATAAAAAAATATATTTAAGAAAAAAAAACATATGGAACAAAAACAATGGTGGGTTGGTTACTCATTATCTGAAAATTAAAGTATAGACCCTGAGACATTGTATACCGATTCAGAATTATGCAACCATTCCCGGCGACCGCGCCATCCCGTTACCCATGAAAACATTCTTGTTCATTATTGCCGAGAGTGTACAGTAACAAGCATGAGGCCAGTAGGGGTCCTGGTGGAGCTCCGTGTGTGGTGATCAGGTGCCTCAGTGACTTCAAGGAGATATTGGCATTACTTAGTTGTCAGATGTCGCAACAGCTCTCCAAAGGGCAGTCTGCTGAGTTCACTTTAAATCAGCCCAAACTCGCCCCTTGGGAGGTCTTGGAAGTGGATGCCTTGTGTATTTACCCCAAAGCTTGTTTTTACCGGGCAGAGGTGGATGCTGGCCAGGCATGCTGATCTGCTCTGCCATTCATCAAACTGGAGGGTCAAGGTGTGGCCACACGTGGGATTCCCAGAGGCTAGAGGCATGAATGGACCCTTCTCCTTCTGTGAGCCTGAGGTGTTCTTATTCCTCCTAAAACTCCTTAGACTCCCAGGAGGATGCTGTGGAGGCCTCTGAGGCAGCACACAGGTTCTGTTTTCTTTTGCTTCTCTCCTTTCTGCCACCCTCCAGCTAAACCTCCTTAGGATGGCTTGTTAGCACTGTATTGGGTATTGTGAGTGTTCATTGAGCTCTTTTGTTCACTGAGAAACACACTAGAGAACTTTTACGATTACAGTAGATTGTTTTACTTTTCATTTTATGGCCCTGTGCTTGGTGATGCTGATGAAAGGTTTTTGTATTTCCAGGTTCCATTAAAGCGAACCACACTGGCCCCATTATAGGAGCAATGCATGGGGGTCATTTGTCGTGGGGTGGTTCTATGGCTGCGGGCCAGGATATGAAGATCTTTAGTGTCTGTGTGATTCCTGAGGGCAGCACCCATGGGGAGGAAAATGTATTACAACCTGCTGTTGGTTCCCAGGCAAAGAATGACACTAGGAGACTCAGGGATCCCGGAAGATGACTAGGGTTTGCTCCAGAACTGCCATGCATGTCAGTTCTGTGTGGTTTCCACAGCCTTTAAACAGCAGTTAGTGATCATGGTCTGTTTGGCGTTGGTTCATCTTGTGCTTTTCTGTGTGATTGCAGGTCTTATAGGTATGGATCTCTGGAAGCTGCTGTTGACCTTGGCAGTGGCTGGCTCAAGTGATGCTTTTTCTGGGAGCGAAGGTGAGTTCTGCTTCCCTGTTCCCGCCCTCAGTGTTTTGAAATAACAGTGAACTTTATTTGTTAAACCTAAGTTCTTGGGATGATGTAATCAAAATGTATTAACATTTTAAGTAGCGGCTAATAGGAAACGTATCTTTGGAATCATAAACTGGGAGGCCTTTTCTGTGGATGTTTTACAGGAAACACAGTAGCCAGCTTTGGCATCTGGTGTTTTCACATCAAAAATAAATGCCCAAATCATGCTGCGGGCATTTATGTGAAGGCAAACCAGGTCTCTTGGTCCTCGGGCTCCGGGAGACACTGAAATTACACTGAGAAGTTATTAACCTACTGATCACTTAGCTCCTGTGTGATTAAGGGTACCATAGCCTATTTGCAGAGCTCAGAATTCAGGCCTCTTAGTCATATTCTCTGAGAGTGGAAATTGCAGGTTTCAAATACATTTTGCCTCTTACCCTCTGGGTGCTGACTATCTGGCTATGTTTGAAGGAAGAGACACCTGAAATAGTGAATAAGACACTCAGAAGTCCCATGCCTGCTTGGTCATCCCTGTAGTTCTCCCTGGTTTTACCCATTCCCTGGTGGAAAAGTCAATCTATGCAAACATAGGTCTCAGAGCAGAAATAACTGGACCAAGAAAGGGTAATAGAAGGGAGAAAGAAGAGGGATTTTTCTGTCCAGAAAGAAAACTATGCTCAGAATGAGGTGGGGAACTTCTTCAGAAGACTTCTTGTCTTGTACTTGATGTTTTCCCGGCTTTTGCTTCCGCAGAGGGAACAAGCCATCTGTCTCACAGGCTTGTGACGCCATGTGCAGTGGCTGCTTTAAGAGTAGCTGAACCCCTCTGCTCACCAGGCAGCTCCTATTGGAAATGAGAGTTTCAGTGCCGAGGTGGTGCCCTCAGAAGTCCTCCCTGACCTTTGAGCCCAAAATAAACCCATAGTAGTGCACTGCTGAGGGCGACCAGGGTAACTAAGAACACAAGCAAGGTAAAATATGCTACTTTATCTCTTAAAGCAATGGAGAAATATTTATAGAAATGCAGTCATAATTGTTTGAAATATTTTTGGGTCTCTCTGGTGTCATAATGTCAACATTGTGCAAGTCAGACGTGGAGGGACCGCAGGCCGCGTTTCAGCAGCTTTTCCCAGGGCCGGCTGGAGACCCTGGTTCTGAGCCAAGGCCTTGCAGCCGGGCTCCGCGCCGTTCCAAAGTCACGGCGCTCTACTCTCGATGTTCTTCGTTAAGGTGACTTTCACGCCACTGGGCAAGGCTTGAGGAATTTTAAAAACCTGTGAAGTGGAAAGAGTGGCAACTGAAATCTCTAAAAATGTATCTTTAAAAGTCTATCTCCAGCTGAAAGACCGACTCAAGTTACACTTTCGACCCAGAAAATCTGCAAAGAGCCTGCCTCTCTGTGAGCAGCTTTGACATAAACTTTTAGCTTCACGGGGAAAGTGGAGAAAACAGCACCATTAGCTGGCTCCGCGCGTGCCTTTTGGTCTTGCTTTCTGGTAGTTGTAGGTTTGCTTTGTTTCTGTGTCTGGGAGGAGCGCAGCGTGAGAAAATGCAATGCTTGATAGTAAACACCACTCCGGCAGCCAGACAGCACTTGCCCATGGTAAGTAATTTAGCAAAGGGACAGACTTCTTCTTCCTGCTCCTTTTTTCCTCTCAGTGGGCTAACCAAAATCCCTTTGAAGTGTGTGGCTGCCCCAGAATCTTCCTTAAAACGGCCTAGGGATTGTCAGGGATGGTGCCTGATGTTTCTGTAAGGACGTGTGGCTGGGCGTGTTTGAGCCTGAGTGTGCCATTCTGGCCATTTATCTGATGGATTTATCCAAAGCAATCACATGACAGAATGAGGATTAAATGTCAGATAACATCCATGAGCCATGTGTTTCTTTCTCTGCCAGGGCCGGATTGTAGCCAAATCGTTTTATTTTTATTTCATCTCCCATTGGATAAGATGGACTAAAAATACAGGTGAGGATGGAAAACAAAGCAAAACCAACTCTAGTCTGCTTCATCACCCATTCATCTGAATTCCGTTTGGTCAGTCAGAGATGTGCTCTGCTGGGTGAGGGATCTGGGAAGCACCAGCTGGAGAAAGGCACCCGGGAGCTGGTGGGGGATGACAGATGTGTGTGCCTGGGGAGGGTTGGCACTTGAAGTGTTGAGCAGGGATTTTCGTGCCCGGACAGATGAGCAATTAGAAATATACTGGCCCTGAGAGGCTTTTTTATTAAGTCTAATTGCCCTATGGGAAATTTAACAAGAACTAAACACTGAACAGTGCCACCATTGTCTTAGCTTGTGTTGCAATAGATGCTCTTTCATCTTTCATCCTGCACATTAGTCTCTCCTCCTGCTCTTCACGGCAGGTTATAGTCTTGGGGAGATTTCTTATTCCAGAATCAGGAGTGACCGGCAACACCCCATTTCCAGGGGCCTTCACGGGGTCAAACTGCCCACTGGCCGCTTCAGAACTGCCCCTTCTGAGTTTAATGAGGAATGTGATTAGAGATTTGATGGATGGAAATTTTCTTCTGAGGAGTGCCTGTGATAAATGAGTCTCATCTCTTCTATTTCAGTTAGCCCACCCCTGAGCATCCTCTTTGCTGGATGCTCCCACCTCAGCAACCTAAGGCGGGAGCTGGCCTGCCTGAAAAGTTCAGTCTAGTTGGGATGTGAGGAACTCCTAGAGATTAATGTGAGACTGTAGAGCTTGAAGGTCTAGGTCAGGCATCCTCGAACTACGGCCCGCGGGCCACATGCCAGGTGTTTTCGCTGCTGCTATCTGTCCTGCTTAAAATAAGATATGTGCAGTGTGCATAGATTTGTTCATAGTTGTTTTTTTTAACTATAGTCCAGCCCTCCAGCGGTCTGAGAGACAGTGAATATTCCCCCTGTTTAAAAAGTTTGAGGACCCCTGGTAGATGGTGTGAAGGATGTTAATGGTGAAGGTGCTCTGAAAAAGAATCAAGGTGGACCGGACTAGTTAATTGAACAAATTTGATGTACAGATATTTTTTCAGAGCTTTCTGTTTTCGAAGATTGCACTTAGGGCTCTGAGGAATACAGTGATTCACCTCTCAAGGAACTTACCATGAGTTAAGAGAGCAGGATATATACAAAGAATTACGGTAGGGCCCTGCCAGTGTGGTTCAGTGGTTCAGTGTTGACCTATGACCCAGGTGGTCATGGTTTGATTCCCGGTCAGGCCATATGCCTGGGTTGCAGGCTTGATCCCCAGCAGGGGGAATGCAGGAGGCAGCCAGTCAATGATTCCCTCTCATCATTGATGTTTCTATCTCTCTCTCCCTCTCCCTTCCTCTCTGAAATCAATAAAAATATAATTTTAAAGGAATTACAGTAGGAGGCAATATTGATTAACTATGGAAATAGTATCCCGAACTGCAGGAGCGAGAAAAGGAAGGTCACTTCTGGCTGTAGCGAAGTAGAGAGAACTTCACAGAAGCTGGAATATAGGGAAAGCTGATGTGATAAGGGAGCAGCATGAACAGATGTGCGCAGGAATCGACACGAGGTAGCACAGAGAACAGGTTCTAGAGTAGTCGAGTTTATCCTCTGGACAGGGCGCTATTCCAGGCAATGCATGGTTCCAGTTCACATATTCGGTATCCAACAGATATGTTTTGAGCCTCTACTTTGTGGAAGGCATAGGATTAATTTGGCCAGAGTGTGTGGTACATGAGCACTGTATTTGTAACTCTTCCCTTTGGAAGTAAATTTAGGTCAATAGATTAGAGTTAAATTACAGAAGGCCTACAGGTAATAAAAGCTTCGTGGAGAAGGTAAGACTTGCTGGGCCTTTACCGTGTCTAGTATTTGGAGAAGAAGAGACAAGAGAGGAAGTATATGCCATATCCTGCAAGTCATGGTTTTTTTCAGAGTGTAGGCCAGCCAAAAGTGCTAAACTCATGATAGAACATTTGTGTGTATGTGTGTAATATTTATATATGGCATATATAATATTTACATATAACATGTATATGTCTATCTATACATTATATATAAATATTATATTAAATATATAATTATATATATACTAGAGGCCCAGTGCACGACATTCAGGGTCCCTTAGCTCAGCCTGTGCTCTCTCGCAGTCTGGGATCTCTTGGGAAATGTCTGCTGAAGGGTCCTTAGGACTGCTATGGAGGCAGGAGAGGCTTCCACCACCACCGCCGCTGTGCTCACCAGTCATGAGCCGTGCTTCTGGCCAAGTGGTGCTCCCCCTGTGAGAGTGTACTGACCACCAGGGGGCAGCTCCTGCATTGAGCATCTGTCTCCTGGTGGTCAGTGGACATCATAGTGACTGGCTGTTCTGCTGTTCAGTCTATTTGCATATTAGGTTTTTATTATATACTAGAGGCCCAGTGCACAAAAATTTGTACACTCAGGAGGGTCCCTCAGTGCGGCCTGTGCCTTCTCATAGTCTGGAACCCCTCAGGGAATGTCCACCTGCTGGTTTAGGCCCGCTCTCAGGGCGATCGGGCCTAAGCTGGCAGTCAGACATCCCTCTAGCAGCCTGGGAGCCCTTAGGGGATGTCCACTTGCCAGCAAGGAGCAGGCCTAAGCTGCAGTCAGACATCCTTAGTGCTGCTGAGAAGGCAGGAGAGGCTCCCACCTCCACCACTGTGCTGGAAGCCATCAGCCTGGCTTGTGGCTGAGCAGAGCTCCCCTGTGGGAGTGCACTGATCACCAGGGGACAGCTCCTGCATTGAGGTCTGCCCCCTGGTGGTCAGTGTGTGTCATAGTGACCAGTCATTCCCAGTGGTTCTGCTGTTAGGGTCAATTTGCATATTACCCTTTTGTTATATAGGAGGATATATTAGGTGTGGCTTGCAGGCAAAGCACATAATTATTATCTTACCACTCTAAAGATTTAAACGTTCTTCATTGTTCTAGTTCTCTCAAGATAAGAAACATATACTAGGAGTGAGATGCCATGTCCTGAAGGAACCGGGATCCCCAAAGCAATGTTCTCTGTATACCTTTGGACATTTTCCTTAAACCTATGCAATCACTGACACAGCACTTGTATGAAAGAAGAGACACTTTTGTTCTCATTGCTAACAGATTGGAAATAATGGCTCAATAGAAGAAACATCTATTTTTCTAAATAAACCCTGCCCCTTTACAGTTGCAGCTCACGGAGCCCTGAGCAGCTGCCAAGACGTGATCTGTTTCCAGCCAGTATCTGAGCCATGGCTGTAGTGGGGAGACAGAAAAGAGTGTACCTACTGAATATTTTCAAGGAGGAACAAACAATCCAAGGCTTCCCATGCACCGGCCGTGACGGAGATACCATAGAGGTTTAGTGGCTGCTGTCTCTCCTGCAGTGTCTTCTAGTGCCAGGGCCTGAGTCCATGCACATCAGCAACCCCGCATCACCTGGTCCTCCTGGTATCCAAACAGCTTTGATGTCGGACTTGAGCAGGCCACAGCAGGCCAGGTTATGGAGATTCCGGTCTTGTCTATCTGGTGCCAATGGAAGACATGAGCTTAGTCCTTTGGAGATAGTAACACAGAACACTCTTTCAGCAAGTTTTTACCGAGAGCTGTAATGGATTCAAGGAGGAATTTTATATTTGTGTTTTCCTTTAAGAAGCTCATGGTCTGTAAAAGAGAAGAAAGACCCCCCAAAAAATCATTTTAATTCTGGTCCTCTTAGGTTATGGAAGAGTTTTGAGCAGGGTACTAATACTGTTCGATTTTCACTTTGGAACTCGTACTGGTAATAGAATGAAAGTGAATTTGAAGGAGATGGACATAGAGGAAGATGGGTGTAATAGGTCAGGAGAGAGCTGATGTAAGTGTGGCCGTGGTGGTGAAAAATAGATGATCACAGACAGATGTTGAGAAGACGGCATCACCAGTGCTTGGAGTCCAGTTCCGTGTGGATGTTGACTTCAGGAACTGTCAGCTTTCCTACTCCGCCCAGTGCTAGGTTTCCACATTGTTCAATGATGCTCTCAACATCAGCAATGACTTGCTTTTAGTGCAGTGAAGTCCTGGAGCACAGCTCAGCCGATTAGCAGTGAGGTGGTTCTTGCATGCAACAGCTCTGTGGAGGAGGAACCTACTGAGTCATGACGGCACAGAACCCGAGCACCCTCACTTTACACAACAGAACACCCGCCTGCACCTAGCCCGGGTCCCACAGCCGTCACTCACCTCTGCAGTGTGGCTCTGGCATAGCTTAGGCTGCTGTGCACTGAGGGGCCACAGCCCAGACACACGCCTGAGCCTCCTCCCCATGGAGTCAGTGACCATTTCGGACATATACCCCCACAGTATCTGTTACCTCACTGAATGCAATAAAATACGTGCAGGATGAGTTGGGAGAAGCAGAACTGTGCACTGGGCAGAATCTGGGAGGTCAGCTTGGCCTGCACGTCAACTAAGTGACTCACCCCCTCTTCTAGATGAAGTTGTCATGACATCCGCATTTCAAGTTGTGTGACAAAGTCTGAACTAAGCTTAAAATACATGCAATGCCATTTTTTAAGTGATTGACAAAATGACCACTGTATACGCTGTGTCATAAAGTATTATGGATTTAAAACTCACTAGACCTTTAAATCCATGAGGATGTTTTCTGCATCCCTTTATCCATATCCTCTAGCATTCTGTCACATAGAGTAGATCCTTATTGATTTATTAAGTGAATGAATGAACCAGCATCTACATCCTCACCTGGGACTTTCCCGATCATACTCTACAATTGTCACTGATGCTCTCTATCTCTAGTCTTAGACCAGGGCTGGGTTGAATTAGCATCCCTTTCCATTGCGGGGCGGGGCGGGGGGGAGAGGGTGGTCTGGAAATAGCTGTACATTGTAGAATCCAGGATCAGTGCCCCCCAAAAAGCCCAAGTATCCCTGTGTTCTACCCTAAGCCCTAAGTAATGGACTTTCCCTGTCGAGGGAATGATCTTATTTTCCTCCTATGTACTTCAGATGCCACCAGGGCCAGAACTGTGCCCTCCCAAACAATGCCAGGGAGCCTGGATGCCTAGCCTAAGTCTTGTCAACCTTTGCCCAGGTGACTGAACTCTGTACCCCGTGCACCAGCCACGGGCTATCATCCTGCATTGAATGAACCAGTCACCCAGCACCACTGCCACCCCAGTGGGCAGCACCTTTGTCTATGCCCCACGTACCTGATTAAATTTCCTCAAATATTGACAGACATAGTGAGGTATCATGAGGCCTGCAGACTTCAAATCCAAGTTTTCTCTGCCCCTTTGGACATTGAGCTTGAGATTATGAACGACCCTGATTAGGAATTACATAAATAGCTGGTTCAGTTTTCCCAACCCCATTCCTTGAATAGCAGGTCTTTCCAATTTTCCAATGAGAGCCCACCTTAAAATATGAAACTCTCAAAATTAAGAGCCCAAATTATATTTATATAATCCTTCATTTATTAATATCTGAATATGAGAAACACTGGAATTTTGTGTGTCCCCTAATCTTACAGTAGAACGCGGCAAATTTATCTAAGGAGAAATAATATTGAGTAGGATGTTTGGCCTCTAGATAGCCATTGCCATGTGTATGTACTGGTATTGATAGGTTCACATTAGTGGAGATTGAATTGGTGATATTACCATACAGTATTTGAGGGACCCTTGGTTTCTCCAAAAATGAGAGGTCATTTTTTAGGAAAGGACTGTTTTGTGGCTGCTTAACATTTAGGACATCTCCTCCTATACTCAGCCACTGACCCAGCTGCTTTCTTGGTTGGAGCAAGAGGCACCAAGCTTTTCTGAACAACAGCTAGTGAAGGATGTGTTGTGATGACTGTGGGGCAACAGAGAGATGGGGGAAGTCGGTCAAAGAGCCCTGCCTAGTGTCGGGGCCCTGTTTGGCCAGATCAGTTTTCAGGGAATGGAACGCAGTGAAGCACCCTATGTGCCACACTCAGACACCCCTGGCTGGGTTTGCATGCTGTTATATAACTGTGCCTGACTTCCCCTCTGATTGTGCCAGCACACACTGTGTGGGCGTTCACTCTGAACCTCATAGGCATGGTTGACCAGCTCTCTTCCCTGTGCAGCTATGTCTAAGCCTGGTTTCCTGAAAACCTCTTGTCGAGGAATGGAAGGAGCTAGGTGAACTTCTGTGGCTCTATCTCCTGGCCATATGTGCATGTCAAACTCACATTTATAGAACAATTGTGAGTGTGAAAGTCAAAAAGAAGGGCTACTCCCCACCATAACCCCACTGTCTTATTTCATTGGATGGATACTATTACACCTGTATTCTGGGGTGTAAAAAACTTATTTTAAGGATAAAATAGGAGGATATTAAAGACAAAAATAGAAGGATTTTAGACACTTTCATTAGCGTGAGTTGTATTTAAAATGAAACTATTCCATGTTGAATTGGGGGGTGATTTCTTCAATGTGTTGGTTGAGAGTGGGTCAACTAATGCCCTAACGCAGAAGTTGGAAGGCAAAGATGAAGTAAGGAGACTATGGCCACTGCTGAGCCCTCACTTGGCATTCAGTAACGTCTGTGTAGATTACTGATTGATTTGTGCAGTTAGTGGCCAGGAGCTCAGCTAGCTCTGCATTTGACTTGATTATGCATGATGTCCCCTGCTGCTGTGACCCACCCATAGCTATCACTTCCTTGGAGCAGCCAGCAGCTTAGACTGGAAGGGCATAGAGAGCCATGGAAGAGCCATGGAGGGGAGAAGAAGTTGGTCAGGTGGCCGTGGCTGGTGCTCAGAGAACCCACAGAGATGAGTGGGGCATAGGCCAGTAAGCAAGTCTCTATACCGGTCATATCCGATTCCTGTTTCCTTCTCCTCCGCCACGGTCAGTAAAAGCAGTCAATCCCTAGCTGGTTTGGCTCAGTGAATAAGCGTCAGCCTGCGGACTGAAGGGTCCCGGGTTTGATTCCAATCAGGGACACATGGCCAGGTTGTGGGCTCAGTCCCCAGTAGGGGGCATGCAGGAGGCAGCCAACCAATCATTCTCTCTCATCATTGATGTTTCTGTGTCTCTATTTCTCTCCCTTCCTCCCTGAAATCAATAAAAAATATTCTTTAAAAAAAAAGCAGTCAAGAGCATCAATCTTGAACTTTGTAAGAGTTGTGTTTGAGTCCCAGCTCTGCCATTTTTTAAGGTTGAGTTCCCCAGAAACCAGATGCTGAGATAAGGATCCTAATGACAGTAAATTTTGGGGAAATGTTCCAGGGAGAAACTGATCTGGGAGTAAGAAAGTGAGATGGGTGGAGACACCAAGCGAGGATGTGCTATCCAGTCGTGTCCCTTGGGCTGGGTGGCAGGAGTGTGGGTATCTGTCCCAGGGCCTTTGGAAGCAGTGTTTCAAGTTGTCCAGATCAGGCCTGACCCCAGGAAGATGCAAGTTCCCAGACCCTCTTCGTTCTGCAAGTGCAGGTCCCGGTGGCTCCAGCAGCCCAGGGACAGCCAGGTGCTGGAGGCAAAGGCACACGGGGACCTGTGCACAGAAATGGTTAAGGTGTCATTGTCAGCAAGGCGCTGATAGCATTGGCAGCACCAGCCTAGGCAGTTTCTTACACTCTCTGGCCTCAATGCTCTCATCTGTTCAGTGGGAGGAGAGTAATTGTTTAAAGCCATTAGGGAGGAAACACCAGCGATCCACTTGTTGAGATCCCATTAAAAAAAAAAAAAAAGCACATGCTTTTTCAATAACTGGTAACTTCTCTGGGCTCCAAGTTGAGTTACTGCACACTCGAGGCCTAAACAGACATGCAAACTAAACATACATGCGGAATAGGATTTATGGCAATATATGCCTAAAAGAAGCAGTTCCGTTGCATAAGGAAGTTATGGAAACCAGCGTAGTTTAAATAATGAGTCCAGATCAGGGGTCCTCAAACTTTTTAAACAGGGGGCCAGTTCACTGTCCCTCAGACCGTTGGAGGGCCGGACTATAGTTTAAAAAAAAAACAAACTATGAACAAATTGCTATGCACACTGCACATATCTTATTTTGAAGTAAAAAAACAAGGCGGCAAAAACACCCGGCGGGCCGGATAAATGTCCTCGGCGGGCCGCATGTGTCCCGCGGGCCGCAGTTTGAGAACCTCTGGTCCAGACAACTGTCTGGAAGAGGATTCTACTGTTAAGATGTTTTCAGCAATAAGAATAAGACACTATGGCATAAACTTGTATAAAGTAAGACGATTACTATATCAGTAGTTTTAATGGTGAGTGTTCAGAAGATAGGCTTGCTAAAACCTTAGTGATCTAGTTCTTGTGCTTCTAATGCTAATAAATTTAAATCTGATCAGTACAGCAGGTGGGTCTGCAGTGAGTTGACTGATGCTGGGGTGACACTGGTGAGTCGGTCACTGATCATTCATTGAGCATTTGCCCTGTGACAGACAGGACACCAAGAGCCTTTGAGGCACAGTCCCTCAGCTTAGTCACCAGGTGCACTGGGGATGTGGCAGACAGAATTAAAACGAGTTTACAGCAATAATACTAGAGCATTTTAGTGGATACAGTTGAACCTTCTTTATAGTTAATCCCTCAGTTAATTCCCACAGCAGTGATAAGAGGAAAGTTCATATTACCTTCTTTTAGGTAAGGGCACCAAGGATAATTATGTAACTAATTTACATAACTGGTGAAGACAAGTTCAAGCACGAGTTCAGCCCAGGCAATCTGACCCCATGCAGTCTGACACTGCACTGCCTCTGTGTCCGGTTCCCGTGCTGGCAGAATAATTGTAGCGCACACCTCTGTGGGCATTTGGCTGATGTGGGGAAGCTGCATTGGTGTCACATGGTCATGTTTTACACCATGAAGCTAAAGAATCATGGTTGTGTCAAAAAGACAGGTGCTGATTTTATGAACTTCTATAAATCCCCTAAGATGCAGATTCTTTTTTTTTAAATATATTTTATTGACTTTTTACAGAGAGGAAGGGACATGGATAGAGAGCTAGAAACATCGATGAGAGAGAAACATCAATCAGCTGCCTCCTGCACACCTCCTCCTGGGGATGTGCCCACAACCAAGGTACATGCCCTTGACCAGAATCGAACCTGGGACCTTTCAGTCCACAGGCCGACGCTCTATCCACTGAGCCAAACCGGCTAGGGCAAGATGCAGATTCTTTAAGTTTAATGAACACTTAGACTTTCAGTGTGAGCCTCATTATTTCATTATGTGTGTGTGTGTGTGTGTGTGTGTGTGTGTGTGTGTGTGTCGAGGGGTTATATTTGTGTGTGCATATGTATATATGTTATATATGGGCATGTGTAGCTATGATATATCAAACTTACATGTTATTTATTTATGGATATGTACATGTGATATATAAAACTTACAAGCTGTAGTAATTTCCTCAAAGTAAATGGGCATCTCTTTTTGAGGCTAACTCAGGAGCCCAAGTTTGTAGAAACAAAAGCCACAGCTTCACCTTTTAAATAAACACCTTCATGAACAGTACCTGCTGGGCTGTTGAGCCACACCCTCAGGCACCCTCAGTCCCTTCATCCCAGCTTTCCCCCATATTTCTAAGGAGGGCCAAGGCCGCCTTATGGGGTCAACTCTCGATTTTCTTGTCTGTATGACTTATGGATTATTCATGAACGCAGAAGCTGTCCAAGTGAACCCATCCCACCCATGGCTTATCTGCAGAATTATACTACACACACACTCACTATTACACTGTAAGCTTTTGCCTGTTTCTAAATCTGTATCTTCCTATCCAAAGCTTTGCCCATCCTCATAGGACTAACGTTCCCTATTTTGTCCAGACAACTTGAGTTGGGCATAATGTTGTACTCATACCATTTTTTTCTGATGGGATTTGTCCACATGAATTAGTGGGAGTGAAACCACGCTCACTAATAAAATAAAAGTCCTCCATTCACTGGAATTTCTTTTTTGTGTTGCTCTTTTAGGAGAAAGGCAAGTTGTCAGCAAAGAACATTGTGTCAAGCAAAATAAGCCAGTCAGAGAAAGACAAATCTCACATGATCTCACTTATATGTGGAATCAACGGAGTAATAAACTGATAAACAAAATAGGTCCACCGAGGCACGGATGCATGGAACAGACTGATGAATCTCAGGGGCGTAGGGAAGGGGGATGGTAAGAGATTAACCAGAGAACATCATATATGCATAACCCATGGACACAGACAACAGTGTGGGGAAGGCCTGGGATGGGGCAGGGGTTGGGTGAAAAGGGCAAAGTGAGCTCAGGAAAATAGGAGACATCTGTAATACTATCAACAATAAAAAATAAATTATTGTAAAACAAAAACAACAACAAAAACCAATAGGAATGCTTTCTTTGCCACTGGTGATGGGGAGAAGCATCAACCAGTTAGCAGCTCTGGGCCATGAATCCAGGAGCTTGGGCTTTGTCAGGAAGCCGCTCTGTGGTTTGGGGCAAAAGCTCTTAATTTCTCTAGTCTCAGTTGCTCGTCTATTAATAAAACTTGACAGAGAGAAAAATTGAGTCTGTCCCTTTCAACTCCAAAAATATTTCTCTGTCATTCCTGGATATGGAAGTGGACCTCGGCAAGGGGCTCCTTCCTACCGAGCCCTGGCGATAGGCCTTCATCTCCTGTGCTGGGTTTTCAGTCAGTTACTCAAGTGAAGATGAGGAAGGTGGACTAACCCAACCTGCCGCGGATGCAAAGCCCACAGCAGCTAACGTGCTAATGGATGGGCATTCGGAATATCCTGACAGCCTCCTGTAGTCCAAACCACCAGGGGCCAGAACACCCAGGGGTGTTTGATAGGAATAAATGTAAAGTCCTGTGTCTATATGGGTGTTGTTTTTTTTAAAATCGAGTTCACAAATGAAGGAAGTGGAAGTCCTGACTTACAGCAAGTCCTCTAAGAGACTTGACTGTTATTTAGTTGGTTGCATGCATAATGTAACTCAAACGTTACAATGCAGCTGCCAAAGCAAACTAGCTCAGGCTGCCTTTCTAGACAGGGGGGTGGGGAGGGGGGCTGGGACAATGGAAGCACCAGTCATCTGAACTTGGCACTGGCTTATATATCTAGAATAATCTGGTGAGTCACAGCCTTCAAGATTTAAGAAGGGTGGGCACACCATGCAATATACAGATGATGTATCTTAGAAATGTGCACTTGAAGCCTATATAATTGTAGTAGCCAATGTCACCCCAACACAGTTAACTTACAAAAGCAAAAAAAGTCCCCCTCACTTCCTGCTTGCTCCCAACCACTCAAGTACAGTTTTCTCAAAGACTAAAGATGGAATTGACTTGCCAGTATCTAACCCTGGGCTTCCCTTTAAACAGCTGCTATTTACATTTACCTGGTTCTCTCTAGCTGTCCTCCTAGGAGCTTTAATCATCACAAACAGCTGTAAATGTCCTGAGATACCTCAGACTGTGAATTCCTCCTCCTTCCAGTGCATGGAGGTACCAGCACTACACCCTGAAGGCACAGGGTTGGGGAACAAAATGTTCATCCCGGGTCAGCAGTTAGTAATCAGACCATGAGCTTGCCCTTCCCAGGGGTTTTGGTCAGTTTGTGTGCATATTTTTGAGGAAGATGAATGAATGCAATAAGTGGTTTTATATGGTGCACTGCATAATTTCTTATAGGATATATATAGGCATTATAGGCCGACTAGAGGTCTGGTGCACGAAATTCATGCATGGGGAGGGGGTCCCCCCTCAGCCCAGCCTGCACCCTCTCCAATCCGGGACCCATCAGGGGATGTCTGACTGCCTGTTTAGGCCCCATCCCAGGAATTGGGCCTAAACCGGCAGTTGGACATTCCTCTCACAATCCAGGACTGCTGGCTCCCAACCACTTGCGTGCCTGCCTGCCTGCCTGATTGCCCCTAACTGCTTCTGCCTGCCAGCCTGATCACCCCCTAACCACTCCCCTGCCAGCCTTATCGATGCTTAACTGCTCCCCTGCCAGCCCAATTGCCCCCAACTGCCCTCCTCTGCTGGCCTGGTCCCTCCCTACTGCCCTCCCCTGCCAGCCATCTTGTGGTGGCCATCTTTGACCACATGGGGGAAGCCATCTTGTATGAGGGCATGATGGTCAATTTGCATATTACCTCTTTATTATATAGATAATTCTGTGTGTGTATGTGTGTGGTGGGAGGTATCCTGTGCATTGTAACATGGTTAGCAGCATCCATGGCCTCTACCCACAATGGTGCACCCAGCACCATACCAGTAGCACCCAGCACCCTCCGTTGTAACAACCAAAACATCTCTAGACATTGCTAACTATTCCCTAGGGGACAAATGGCCCCCAGTGGGGAGCCACAGGGCTAGATCCAGTGACTGCATATTGACATGACAGGGCCCTCAGTTGTTGAAGAGGTCAAATTAGATAAGCATGTTTTAGTCGTTTTAAAAGTTAAACCAATATTTAGATAGATAGTAACAGTACACCCCTTATCTTTCCATGGTTTCCTTTGTTTATTCATCTAAGACCTTTGTGTGCTGGGTGCTAGAGACCCATAAATAAATAAACCTTGAGAGACTTTAAGGTTTTCCAGGTAAACAAAGAGGGTAGGAGAAAAAGAGAGATCATATGAGACATCACATAATGAGCACATGTATGTAACATGCACAAATGTGGTGGGAGCCCCAAGAAAGGAGAGGCTGCCTTTGAGCCAAACCATAGAAAACCAGTTGGACCAGAGAGCCAGTCTGCAGCAATTACTAGTTGACTAATTGAGGCTAATTCCTTATCATGGGATGCCATGTATTTGAGCTGTTTTGCCACAGGTATTAAGGTGCCTGCTGACAGGCTGTTCAGCACAGATTACGGTGCTATCACTTCTTTAGGACTGTTCTTCAAGCGTCTGAAATCTGAATGAGCGACTTGAGAACAAGTTGTCACAGACATCTGTCCTTTTCCCCTGTCCTTTTTCATATCTTCTCTGGTGATAGCAAATAGTCAAACAAAAACAGTAAAATAAAGATTAAAAACTCCGACCCAGACCTCCTGAAGTAGAGTCGCAGCGACACCGGATAACACCGCGTCCAAGCAGAAGCTCAGCCCGGAATATATTCTTCAAGGAGACCTTGATCAACTCACTTTGGGTCTCTTGATTCAAAAAGAAATGTGCTTAGCTCTATGAACACCTGTTGTAGACTAAATCTGACATTGTACATTCAGATAGAAATCATTCTGTCCAAGTGACTACCTGCTAGTCCCAAGGAACTTGGGTTGACCATCCTGAAAGGACCAGGGTGTTCAACATCAAATAATCATTAACAGGGAAACTCCCTCTAAGAGCTGGCATGCCTGATGGAGCCACTTGTACATTAAAGGCCACAACACCTCCCCTCTAAGTCCGCCCTGCAGGTTTACCTGGTCCTTGTCCTCCTAGGCTGCATAGAGCAGGGGTTGTTAGGTTATGAGTCACATTGTTATAGAAGGGTGCCCTTGCAATCTGCCACTCACACTTATTTATGAGGAATGCAGCCAGTTGACACCAGCTACCAAGTCCCCATGAACATACAGCCACACTGAGTGCCTCCACCAGATGCTTCCTGTCCCTTCCCTTCCAGAATTAAAGGCTGCTGGGGGGAACTGGGAGACAGACATGACCATCTATTCAGACGCGTGGAGAGTGTGATCGCCGCAAAGCCAGCTCTTGAAATGAATATCATTGGTGTGAGATTAAATTTCCTCCATCGAAGACCTGCCTTTTAGCACCGGAGAAATCAATCTCCCTATTGAAGGTTACATTAATATAGAACATTCCAGGCACTGGCTGTCACATGCCTTTGGAGTAATCTTGCCATGCTGTTTTCTCAAGTATCGTAAGTGAAACAGACAAAGAGCTGACAGGTGGATCTTGTGGTACATTCAGAATCCTTGTGAAAATGTCCCCACCGTTTTCAAATCTCAATCTGATTATATTTATGAGAAATGAACATACCATATATGGGCATACGCATGTATCAATAGCCCTTATTTGGCAGTGCATTATAAAACCTTGCCTGTATTATGATATATAAATCAGAAATTTACTGGATATATTCATATCTTATCTAATCTATGGTTTGAGTTGATTGTTTTCAGACTCCCTCATTTAGAAAAAATACATACTTTTCATAAAGTTACCAGGAGTCAGTTTATCCAACAAAAGTTTTTGAACACCTACTATATGCCAGGCCCCACTCTAGGTGCTTGGAGTGCCTCCATGAACAAGAAAGATTAAAAAAAAAAAAACCTCCTGTAGTCATAAAGCTTTCCTTAGCAGAGTGTGTGTGTGTGTGTGTGTGTGTGTGTGTGTTTGAAGATGACATATGGGAGGGTGAGACAGACAGGCTATACAACAATAATTAAATTATCTAGTAGGTTAGAGGGTGGGAAGGACTCATTGGAATGTACCCCAAAGTTGGCTTTGAGTATTTTATATGAAAATCCCAGGTGAAATGTTAGAAACCAATGGAAAATAATTTGACACTAAATTTGGGATCTGTCTGGAGGCTGCAGCACTGACCCTCTGTTTACTGGTGAGGAAGCCCCGGCTCAGCAGTGACCAGCAGGAGTGGGGCCCAGAGGCAGACTCTGCTGTGGCCAGCCTTGCCAGATAGGGACCTCACTGCAGGAATCTCCTGGAAAATCTGTTTGGGAACATTGCCAAGTCGGACATGTCTTCAGGTGAATGCCGAGTGGCATCCTCTCAGCAGAGAGGTCAACAGCAGAAGAATTTTGAGATATGCCAATTAGATTGAGACAAAACCCATAAGAAGTCACTCTACTATCCCATGTGGCAAGCAGCCACAGAAGTGAGACCCCCGATTTTTTCACCCTCATTCATCTATCTCACTCACAAATGACCACTGATGGTTTCCCGGGCTTCTTGGAGCACCAGCAGACACAGGTGGTGTGGGTCTGTTGGCCTTGCCAGCACAGCTCTCTCCTATTCCTGTCTCCATTCCTGCTCTGCATGTAACTGGGACTTGGCATCATTCTTAGATTTCCACTAAATCATTTGATTGTGTCTAATTGTGTATAAATCGGGTTAAGGACAGAATTGAAAAGACTCCACAGGCTGTGATGGAATAAACCAAAGTCAACGGCCATGGCATAGACTCAGCCCTAAGGCAGCCTCGCTGGAAATTGGTTCCCCAGATGTAAATGGGGTTTCACCTTGCTACTTACAGGTCGGCTGTGAGGGCTGAAAGGTTGAGAGCGTGTGTCTGGAATAACACTCCGAAAATTACAATTCACACTGGATCAGTGTCAGTTATTTCGGCCTGTCCTCTCTCGAGGTTGGTAGAGGGATAGACAAGTCTATTATCTCTTCGAAGGTTGCTTCCGGCATATTTTATGTTAGTGTAATGAGTCTCCTGAAGGGACCTCAAACATCCAATGGCACCTTGGTTGTTTCTCACAATAAGCTGGAAGGCTTTTTTGTTTTGTTTTTGTTTTTTTTTAACACAGATTCATGAGCTCCACGCCCAGAGATTCTGATGCATAAGACCCCAAGTGAGGCCTGGAGCTTGCTTGTTTCTATGTTTTGCGTTGGTGACTGTTTATTTTAGGGAAACTCTACAAATGAGTCTGAGATGAGCTGGTTTGGGAAACCTTATTTAACATTCTATTAAAGCTGACCTGCTCTTTCCATCCTCGGCTTCACTTAGAAATGGAAAACCAGTAATTACTCAGGCACTCATCCTTCCTGCTCAGTTCACTTGCCTCCGTGCACCCCCATTACTTGGCACCCCACCTTGACAGCTGCTATTGCCAAGCACCCACATTAATCTATTTTGACATCCTCGCCCTTCCACCTGCTGCCCTCTAGTGGAGGTGCTGACAAGCAGCAAAGGATTTCAATGGCAGCACTAGGGGGGTGCTGGGTAGTGCTGGTGAGATCCCAGGGGTGGGTGCAGGTCTCACAGAGATGTCCACAGAACACAACTAGGAGAGAAATCACTAGCCTCCGGCTGCTCGGACACTATGTGCACACAACTTACATTTAGAACAGATCCTTACGGAAGGCCTCAGCATCTGTTTATGGCTCATTTCTGGGTTTCAGAAATTTACCTGGAAAAGATTATCCTTGGGATATTTTTGCTTCCTTGTCCTTCATTTCTTTCTCTGTCATTTACCCACATTCCACCTCTTGAAAAAAAATAAGCGTTCTTCCCTACCTCTCCCAACCTTGTGGACTTTCCAAATCTTGCAAAAACATGAAAGGGTGCGTTCATTTAATCCTTACAGTTTGGAAGTGTTTGGTTACCAGGAGAAAGGGACAGACTTGAACGCAGTGTTAACAGTGTAGTGGACACTTAAGTGATGGGCCCCCCCTGGTACTCCTCTGAGACCCCAGGAGGCGCCTCTTTTTCCCTGGCGGCGGGGAAGATTGTGGTGTGCCACGCAGAGAGCCCGAAGCTGGAGCTAGAGGTCAGGCTGGCTGATGGAAAGCCCACAGGGGCTTCTGTCCTGTGCTCCCCTGCTCCCCACAGTGACTCTTCAGTCTTTTACTTCGGAGTAAAGAAATAATAGCATTCACGGTACAGGATGTTAAGCCTCATGAGACTGTTTTCATAGTAAAAATCATTCAGCTTTTCTTTTCGTTGATGTTTAATCCTCAGTGCATCTTTGCACAGTTCCCAGTTCCTCATTTTAACACTCTTGTGTCAAAATTGTTTCGCCAAGGTAACTTGGCAGGTGGGTAAGGTTGGAGGCGAAGACAATAACAGCCACCGACGGATGCCACAAAAGTTGAGAAGAGATATGACAAGGGAGATGCCATAGACTCCTATAAGCTGTGGTGAAGCTTAGTTACACCTACATCAACCCAGAGAGCAGAACCCATAGGCCAGACACCAAAACAAGGATAAACTCATGCAGATATAGCGATCACGTAGGATCCTGTGGGAGATGGATACACACTCAGAGTTTACCCTTTTTATGTGGGTAGTTTTTCACTCTTCTTTCAGCCTTGACAGTATCCTGGTAAGTGATTTTTCTTAATATTATTTTTAAGGGTCATAAGCAGTGTAAGAGTTCATTGGACTGATTTGTCTTTTCTTGTTACTGTATATGATTACTGTTGGAACACTAATCATATTATTAAAATATCATATACTTTCATTTCTTGACTGTGTGCACGTGCGTATACACACACGCACACACAAGCTGCCTTTTTTCTCCTGTGATGACAGAAAACCCAGCTCTGTGTTGATAAGAGATGTTGCTGTGGGTCCCAGGCGCACGCCGGCCTCTGGGTAAGCAGTACAGTGTGGAAAGCACAACCATGAGCTCTGGACTGCAGTTCTCTGCCCTCCCACCATTTTTACCTTGTTAGCCTCAGTTTCCCCTATGAAGTCAGGATTACATTACGCATGTGCCTGACCTGAGCAGGCTTGTCTGGGGGGATTCCTCGGGGCCCCTCTGGCTCTGTGAGCTGCACCTTTATTGATGAGACGGTCGAAGCCTCTGAATAGGTCCATGAAAACTCTGTCAATTAAACTTCAACAGCCATCAGTTGTGTCTGAATGGCACACCTTGCATGCATGATGCTCTGCTTTCCTTTGATAGATGCTCAGCTGAGAGGATCCCTCCCATCTGGTTCTCTCTCGGGCCATTTTCGTGGTTCTTAGTCGATGAACAAGCGCTGCACTGGCAGAGTTAAAGCCCCTTCACTGAGCCTTCACAAAGCAGCAGACTTCTGTAGATGATGGATCTTCTCTCCATTTGGTTTGATTTTGCTGGGCATTCGAGTTCTCTGGTGTGGACCGTGTGTGGCCGGAGGGCAGTGCATCAAGATCCAACCCCCTCCTGCCATGTGCTGCCACCCTCTGTGCCTGCTGCCCACAGCCCCCCGCTGACAGCTAAGGTGTGAGTGTGACAGCTGCCCTGTGGCTGGGACTCTGTCTAGTCCATTACTGCTCTCATAGCTCGCGTGTTTAAAACCACAATTAAAACAGAACTTTATCTCCCAAAGTTTACCCCCCTTGAAGTTTCAGGATCCCAAGGAATAAAAAAATCTCTTTATTTTTTGATGACTAGAGAAATGTGCAGAGATAATCCCTGTAACAAGCCTGAAAATGAAAAATAGGGAGTTGGTGTGGCTGAGAGAGAATGCTGTGTGCCGCCGTGCGACCCACCCGGAGTCACAGTGGCTGTTTACAGGGAGGCGGTAAAGCAGAGGGGGGGTGCAGGGAGCACTGCATGGAACCCCGCCTCTGGCACCTACAAATCCTGTGCCCTGGGGGAGTGACGGCTCCTCTCTCTGCTTCACTTTCTTCCGACGTATAGGGGATGATCGCAGTGCCTAGCAGACGGGTTATTGTGAGGATTAAATGAGCTAATACACATAAGCGCATTCAAGTCCATCTGGCACCTCAAGCTCAGCAGATGTCAGCGATCACTGTTTCAAAACCCAGGGGAGAGAACCGAGCCATCGGGTCTGGCAGGATACGGACAATGTCTTCCTCCTTCCCCCCATTTTCTCTTCCAGCTTCAGAAATTCCAGGGAAAGCCTTTAGAAGGTGCCAAGCTCTTGGTACACTTTTCAGCTAACGTGACTCTCCCGCAGCCTCGGGCTTTAGGACAACAGAAAGCTTTTTTCCCCTAAGATGTGCTTTAACTTTGGGATGAATGGGTGGGTCTCTGTGCAGAGGACCGAGTGGGCTGGGCGATGCATGGGGGCCATTGGGCCTGGGATCTAATGGATGCTGTCATCACGGAGGGAAGTGGACTATGGAGAGCGCACTTGTCCTCCTCCACCAAACCTCGGTTTCAGGGGCTGCATGTTGTGTGGGTGACACTCACCGACGCCCAGGGAAGTCACAGCCCAGGAGCATGGTCCCCCTCGGGCCCACGTACCTCGGATGTTTCTCCCCAGGCTCCCCACTCTGCGCCCTCCTCCGCAAGGCCCCGCTGACCTCAAAGGGCCTTTCTTGCCAGGCCCTGAAGCGCATCTGACCACAGAGCCGGGATCACAGCCAAATCTGAAGGAAGGTGCAAACTGTGTGATTAAAAATAGCCCGAGCACGTGGCACCGTGAAGAGCAGATACCCGTGGTTTATAAATAACATGGCCAGGGTCAGGGGAGAGGGTCAGAACAATACGTTGTTGGCCCTTGAGGTCAGTCCCACCGTTTCTAATACTGAACCCCAAAGACATGGACATTTAGCAGAAGGAGCCCCTGGATAAAATGAACTCCACCTGGGCTCCCTTACTTTCTTATCAAGATGTTTTTCGGTTTGGCAGGAAGCGTTTTTAAATGGGGTTTGTTTTTTTTTATGCAGAATGCATTGGGAAACTTGTGTAATTTTCAAGCAAAGCAATGCAAGCAAAGTAAAAGCAAGAAACAATCCCCATACAAGGGTCGTGCTTTTCTGAGGATGGGCTAAAGCTGCGATGCTACAGAAACAGGAAGATTTCGGGATCTCACCGAAATGGTTACCTTTTCCCTTAAATAACCCACCATGTAGGGGTGCGGGGGGTAGGGGGGGGGTGGTCTGGACAGACCTAACACAGAAGGAATGAGGAGAAAAGGAAGTCAGGAACTTGGGAAAGTTTTCTTTTTCTTTCCTCCCTTTCTGTTTTTGGCTTTATTTTCCCTTGTCTCGAAACCAAAAGGGATTTGAGTTCTGGTCCAGACTCCCAAAACCAGAGAGGGTCAGGGAAGGCCACCCAGAGGCTGGGAGCTCCGATCTTATCGCTGGTCCCCGCCCTCCCCCTCCCGCCCCTGTAGCCTTGAGCACACAGAACTGCTGGCCTTCCTGTTCCGTGGCTGAGGTTTCGCTCCTTCTCTTTCGTGTGGGGATATGGACTTCTGGGGGTGTCTTTTGCTGTTGTTTTCTTTATAGAAACAGAGACATGGTGTGCTCTTCTCACAAACCCTTTCCCTGGCACAGGAGACCACAGCTAAGTAAAGAGCAAGATGAGACGGTCAGACATAGGGGACCACGGGCCTTCGCCAGGAGCTAGACCACATTTCCTGTCCACCATCCCTTCTTCCCACGCCTCCTCCATCCCCATCACACTTTGTGGTCACATGTGTGCTCGTGGCTGTGACTTCCAAACTCCTAGGAAGAGTAACCCATTGAGTCGGGGCCAGTCCTCTGAGAAGGAAGTGAGCTTGTCCTCTCCCCTCGCCAGGACTTTTCTTTCTCTGTCGTGGCCAGAGCAGGCTGAGCCAGGGAGAGCGAGATGTTCAGTGTTGGCGTGTGTATTGTTTAAGGTTGTGATCACTGGCTATCTGCTTTGAATATCATTTTCAAAATGAACATGTTGCCCCACGTGGGACGGTACTGCTGCAGCATCCGGGATGCCAGGGAAGTGCCTGCAGGGCCCGGGCTCTGGCAGCTGGAGCAGGCAGGCCTGCAGTGTGAGAGGGAGTGCCCCTTACTTTGGCGGGAGAACCACAAATCTGAACTCGGGACTTTACATTTTCTCCAAAGTAGTTGGAGAACTTGAGCTCATTTTAGTCCATTCGTGGAATCTAATGTGATCTGTTAGTTGGAAATCCTGCTCTTCCTTAAAAATCATACCCCAGCCTGCTAAGGATTCTTTCATTAACGTCTTGAGACATTTCTTTAACCATCAGTGGGTTCACTTATGTTTCTAAGTATTCAGGCCAGGCCACAGTAACACAGTCTACAA
>PVJC01020689.1:0-29153 GCA_004026665.1 Murina feae
TATCTGTTTATGTTCTTTATTTTTTAAAAGAATCCTACATCATAGCTACTATGTCTTTTACCTCTTTTCAGATTAGGAAACTGAGGCTCCCAGCTAAATGTTATGCTCAGAAGTCCATGACTGCATGTTAGAGCAGGAGCAGAGACCATGGCCCTCTGGCAATACCTCCTGGGCCCTTGGCTACTTGCCATCACCTTTGCTTGGCTGAGACTCTGTGGCAGGCCCCATGCTCATATTAAGGATAGAGCATGGCTTTCAGTGGCTTAAGGACTCAGGGAAAACAGAGAATGATATCTAAGCAGGCACATCAGAGTAAGGTACAGAAAAGAGACCTAGTCCAGGCTTAGGACAGTGCAGACAGGGCTTCAGAAAAGGCCATGGGGGCTGAATTCTGAAAGCTGAAGAGGAGTTAGCTAGGAAAGGAACAGAAGGGATAGAGAACAAGGGGGGGAGAGCATGCTCCAAAGAAAAAACAAGAGCAAAGGATGAAGCACTGAACAGAGTTAGTAAATGAGCTCAAAGATCAACTCCTGAGGCAGGGAGTTGGGAGGTGTGAGGAAGACCTAAGTTATCAATGTCAAAGGCCATGGGTGCCTCACTGGGTAGTAGCCTATCATGAGATTCAGATATGAAGCACTGGAATTCAGATCCTGACCGTGAGCTTAGCAGTCAAGCAGGTCTGTGCTATTGCAGACTGGAGCCCCTGGAGTGAGGAGTTAAAAGGAGGGGATCTTTATGATGATCCTGGAGAGCAGGTGTGAGGGAATAGGGAGACAACAGGAGGTTGGACCGATAAAAGATGCTTGATCAAGTTGGCTGTCGGGAGGTGTGACTAGTTGCCTGATCCTGCAGAATAATCTATAACATGCATCTCTGCACAGCCAGCCGTCCAAGGGACTAAGTGGGGATAAGGCCATTCATTTGGTTTCATTTCCCACTATCAAAAGTGTGACCCAGGAGCCATTAATTTCCAGTTCTTCTGAGCTATGTATATACAAGGGACTAGGGACTACAGATCCAAGGTCACAGGGAAGAAGGAAACAGTCATTATGCAGAGGGTGCCCATGATGAAGTACTGACAGATCTCACCTGCCTGAAGCTGCTGTTGCTATAGCAGCTCCTGGACCTACAACCAGGTGAACCTGGGTGGTACATCAGTAAAATACAGCCTCTCATATCACTAACAGGCTGTTGTATCTTTTTGTAACTTTATTTTTATTGTTGACACTATTACTATATACATTGTGCACCTTGTTTTCCTCTAATGAAAATGGGAATAGTAATTATCTGGCTCAGAAGAAAATTCAGATGCCTAGGATTGTGCCTGGTACCGAGAAAGTGCTCATTAAATGACAGGTATTATTATTACTACTAGAGGCCCGGTGCACAAAAATTTGTGCACTCGGGGGGGGGGACGCGAGGTCCTCCAGCCTGGCCTGTGTCCTCTTGCAGTCTGGGCTCCCCAGGGTATTGGGCCTGAGCTGGCAGACATCTCTCTGGCAACTTGGGAGCCCTCAGGAAATATCCACTTGCCAGCGGGGAGCAGGCCTAAGCTGCAGTCAGACATCCTTAGTACTGCTGAGGAGATGGGAGAGGCTCCCACCACTGCCACAGTACTGGCAGCCATCAACCTGGCTTGTGGCTGAGCAGAGCTCCCCCTGTGGGAGCACACTGATCACCAGGGGCAGCTCCTGCATTGAGCATCTGCCCCCTATGGTCAGTGTGTGTCATAGTGACCAGTCATTCCCAGTGGTTCTGCTGTTAGGGTCAATTTGCTTATTACCCTTTTATTATATAGGATGATGATCATCAACAAGAGTATTACTGAACAAACTTTCTCTGAGAGTTCTATTTTGAGTCACTGTTGGTTTTTAACCTATTACATACAGAGCAGTTTATCATGAAAAAAAAATCAAGAATAACCTTGAGTATTAAAAATAAAAATTCAGCACTTTATTTTAAATCTCATTTATCTCAGCCCCTGGAATCAGATTGATCCCTCTCTCTAGAAACCTGATTTTGAAGACCCAGAAGACACAGGCCTCAGTTTCACCCCTATACAACAGCTGAGTGTCCTTGGGCAATTCCATTGCTCAGCCCACTACATGCACTAATTCTGGGAAGGCCTTGTGGATCAAAGATCAGCCTGGTTCACAGTCTAATAGGCAGGTACAGCCCCTGAAAGTGCTGATGGTGGCATCAGGCAATGCATTCTTTACTATTTCAGGGAGTCTAGGAACAAACAGAGAATCACACAGGGCTCTTGAGATGGGTTTCTTCATGGTCAAAAGAATGCACCAGTGTGTCCCAGAGTGTAGAACAAAGCCCACTAGAGAAATAAAACAATTCAGGTGGTACAAGACAGGACATCCCATTAAGTGAGGTAGTTACTCTCTTCACAATCCTTCTGGTTCATCTAACAGAGAGCTACAATCCAGGGCTTGCTAATCATCATTACAATGAAGAAGAGGGCAGGCCAATGGCTCAGAGTTTTGTTAGCTGATATGGTATCCAGGTTTAATTGTGTAACTTTGTATCATTTTATTTTATTTTCTATAATTTTCATGGAAAGCATTGCTTTCTAACTGAAGATTTCATTTTTAAATATATTTATTTAGCTTTTCAAAAGTAAGTTGATTTAGAAACATTATGTAAAAATAGTACAGACAGTATGTAAATTTAAGGAGGTAACTTTTTTACTACAGATTCAATATGAAGTATTCATTTAGATGGAAGGCATGTAAATATAGTAGAAATGATGAAGGTGGAATGAAAGTTGCTAAAGGTTGGAAAACAGTGAGGTGGGTAACTTGAAAGTTCTCCCATTTTAAAATATTCCTTTGTCCATTACACAAATACATACAGCCAACACTTCTTGGTGAGTTCTTTAAGGAAGCTGACTCAGCTAAAATGACTTACTTATCTGCTTCATCTTTCTGTGTCTCAGAATAAGGATATGATGGCAAGAGCTGAAGCAACCATTTTGGACCATGAAGTGGTCTTGATGATGGATGCCACACTCTAAGAATAGGAAGAAAGGCACCTGGGACACTGAGGAATGCAGAAATGCTAAAGCAATCCTAGACCATCTACTGCTAGACTTCCTTTATATGAGGCTGAAATAAACTTCATTCCAGTGTATTCCACTGCAATATTGACATTTCTGTTAGATACAGCTGAACTAATCCAAATGACATAGAGTTCAGTGCTTTGTAAGAGACGCAATGTAAGAAATAGCATCTAAAATGTGGCATTTCCTCATTGGATAAGTCATTAAAGGTAAATATTAAGGTCTGGGATATTGTAGGAAAGAAATCTTATGCCTCAGGCTATATGGGGACAGAACATTTGCCTGCTCAAAGTGGGACCACAGACCACATGCTCACTGAGGCTGAAACATTCAGATAAAAGGAAAATTCCAAAATGTTGGAATAATTATCTTCAAAAGAGCAGCAAACATTTTTTAATCTCAATTTCCGGGGTGAGATTAGGACTACAAGCGCAGTTTAACTGGGTTCCTCTTGATCACAGTTGGTTTTAGTTTATAATCAAGGTATCACCTGGGATTTCAGTCTCATCTAAAGGCCAAGTGAAGTACACTAATAAGCTCATTGGCACAGCTGTTGGCATGATTTAGTTCAGCAGAACCTATTGAACTAAGACCCTCAGTTTCTCACTGGATGTTGGTCAAAAGTCTCCCTCTATTTCTTGCATGTGGGCCTTTACAGAGGAGAGCTCACAACAAGGCATCTAGTTTATCTCAAAGAAGGAATGTAATAGAATGAGAGAGGGAACAACACCCAAATTCTAATCTCCCAAATAGCATCCGCCACCTCTGTGGTATTCTGTTAACAAGCAGTGAGTCACTAAGCCATCCAACACTCAAGGAGAGTAGATTTTATAAGTAAATGTCAGGAAGTGGGGATCACCAAGGACCATAAGTTGGTATGTGACCAAAGTTTTACGAGAAATGAAGTCAAACAAAATCTACTCATTTATATGAAGAAATACACTGTGATTTGCCCTGCAGACTTTCTTCTGGACTAAGAATCCATAGCTGGATACCTTGAAAGGTTATTAGCTAGCCTGAATCCATTACCAACAGCTGGAATAACTAAACTTGAGCATTAAATAGACTTACTGGTGAAATGGGAATAAGTGCATTGCTTCTTGAAAAGAAGCCTATTGTTTCACAGGGCTATCAAGTTGGGAGGGAAGAATGGAAAGAATACAGACATCTTATCTAATAAAGAGGAAATATGCAAATTGACTGTCACAAAGATGGTGGTGCCCATAGCCACAAGATGGCTGTTATTTTAGGATTTTACTGCTATTACTTCAAGACTGATTACAGCACCCAGTTCATGACTCAGCCCCGCCAGAGTCCCCCAGTCCTTTCAGCCTTGCTGGGGGGAGGGGGGACAGACAGCAGGCACACAGCCCCCCACCACCCAGGACCAACCCAAGGCACAGACAAGCCTCGGATGTTGACTGCTCAGCTGTTCAGGGTGGGCCTGAGGCACAGGCAAGCCTTGGATGGCAGCTGCTCAGCTGTCCAGAGCCACCTGAGGCTCAGGTAACTAGGGCCAGCCAAGGCTTGTGCTGCTGGCAGTGGCAGCAGCAGAGGTGTGATGGGGGCATCGCCTCCCACTCCTGAGGGCTCCCAGACTGTGAGGAGGGCAGGCTGGGATGAGGTACCCCACCTCCAGTGCATGAATTTTCATGTACCGGGCCTCTAGTCTGTTCATAAAATCCATGAGCCTTCATGTTTAAATCTTCTAGTTAGACAAGATTTTGGGCTATGGTTCCTGTGCATGGAATTTTCCAGAAGCATATAGGATGGAAATCTTTGAAGTTTTTAAACAATAGCCTGCCCTGAAGAAGATGTAATTTTCCATGGCTTGGTGGCCACTGTGCATCTCATAATCCCCTTGCTGGTGGATTCTTTCTGCATGCATGCAGCCTCTGCTTCACCAATGAACTTAGGCACATGGGGGATGAGAAGCAGACAGGCTGTCTTAGCTTGCAGGCCACCGAGGTTAAAGGAGACATAACCAGATTTGATGGAGAGAACTGAACATCTTTTGAGATCCTGGACTTTCAACAAATGCAATACCTGGGTGGGTTACTAGAGTCCTAAAAAGGGAGAAAGGGAGTTTAGGTGCTGAGGATAAACTGACAACACCTATCCAAAATCTATTGCTTCTTTTTGCCTTGTAGCAGTCCCCTTCCCCCCTTTTCTCCTACACCCCCACCACCACACACACATACACACTGTTTATTTAAGGTGGTGATACACCCAGATAAAAGGCTGCATTTCCCAGCCTTCCTTGCATCTAGATAGCACAAGTACACTAAGTTCTGTTCAATGGGATATAAGCTTCAGTAGTGTGTGGGACTTCTGGGAAAACTCCTTAAGGAGAACTGACCTACCTAGAAGGTACATACATTTTCCCCCTAATTCCTTATCCTTTTCCTTCTGCCTGGGATGACATATGAGGGTTAGAGCCCCAAGGAACATGAGTGACCTGGAGGCTAGCAACTAGAGCTTGAATGATGAAGTACTTGAACTAGAAGGAGCCTTATTTCCTGATGAACACAGAGTAGCCACATCAGTCCTGGGCCATCCACTTCTGGACTTCTTTAATATAAAGGAGGAATACATGTCTACCTTATCTCAGGGGCTGTTATTTTAGGATTTTACTGTTACTGCTGAAAGACTGATTGTAGCACACAGTTCATGCCCAGTTATATGAACAGAGAGTTCTTAGAATAGTACCTGGCACACAGTAAGTGGTTAATAGAGGCTTTGTTACTACTCTAATGCCATACATGAGTGGGTCCATTTCATCACCCCAATAGCCCTAGGGCATGTGTTCTTTATAACCATCTTTATTTTACCAACACAAATCCTGAGGCACATTAATTTGCCCAGCTTCAGTCAACTAGTAAGTAATAGGATAGAGATCTGACCCAGGCATTTTGACACCAGAATTCATGGTCTTAAGCATTACCCTCAAATGCCTCTCAGTAAAGTCAAGCTGTCTCTGTCTTCACAGCCTACATTATGTCCCATGGGTCACCCTATACTTTCTATGAGCCATAGAGATGTTAATGTATAGCTGGGGACTCATTCAACCTGCTGATGGACTATAAAGGGTCAACAAAATAAGAATTGTAGAAATGTGGTTCTTGCTATGGTGGACAATGCCCTTCCTCACACATTCTATTTCCCATTTCCAGCAAACCAGGGTCCCACCTCTTCTTTTGACCAGAGTTGGCTGCAGGGAGCTAAAACCTCTCTTCTTCCCACCCTGCCCCTGACCCTTGGATATTCCCAAACTAGAGTGAGAAAAGGATGAGGGAGTGGCTGCTAAACTGAGACTCATCTAATTAGGGGCCAGGGCCAAGTTAGGGTTTCTGTAAGAGGAGCAGTGGAGACAAGCACGGTCTAAAGGGCAGAAAAACTCCAACTTGGAAGCCTGTTGCCTCAATTACACCTTTGCATCAACTGTTTTTCTTGGCTCATCTCCTCACACCCAGCTGAAAGGACTGAGCTTTACTGGAGGAGCAGAGGAGCAGCAAGAACTGTTAGAAATCAGGGGAGACGAGGGAGCCCTAAAACGGCTAATGTGCAACTCAAAGGCTCTGAGCAAGCAGCTCCCAAAGGTAGCTGAGAAGGTAAAATGGACACAGTGGCCCACCTTGAAGTGCTCTCTACCATTAGTAAGAGTCAAGAGAGAAATGTGTGGGGTTAAACGTTCAGGGCTAATTTAGGAAGTTGTGGAACTAAGTTCCTCCAGGTTGATACAGTTTTTTGTTGTGAAGAAGAAATTAGAAATAGGACAAAAGAAAGTGAAACAGAAAGTGTAGAAGGAATGAACATTATGCAGCACATACTGACAATTGCAGATGCAAGATAATGGTGATTACTGCCAAGACACTGGTTATGTGCTGGCCTTGTTCTAAGCACTTTACATCCACCACTAATCATTTCAACTTCTCAGCAAAGGGATGCCACTTATCCCTATTTTGCACATAAAGAGGTTGAAACACAGATAAGTTAAGTAACTTGCCCAAGGTCACACAGACAAAATGACAACTCAACCCAAGAAGTAGGTCTCTAGGGACCATGTGATCAATTACCATTTCTTCTGAACAAAACTCTTTGAGTCAGCAAGGGAGGGAGGGAATGAATAAACAAATGGCCAAATTAATGAATAAGTAAATTACTGAATGAATGTATTTATAAAATAAATTGAATAAAGAATTAATAGATACCCCCACTTTTGTGAGAACCACCTGGGGTTTGTCAGATCTCCTTAGTCTTTATCTTGATAATGCATTCTCCAGGTAATATTTGAATCTGGTCAAAATCTTTAGCAATGGAATCTCAGGTCCGGTAGGAAAGGGAGAAGGGGAGCCACCAACATGGCTTATGTTTTTTTCCAAGCCCAGCCTTGATGGCTCCCACCCCCCAAATCACCTGTCAGTTACTTCCCAAATAGATTATCATTTTCTCCTCCAAACTGCTATTATTTAGACATTCACTTGGGCTGAGTAAAAAAGAAAACATAGGGTGGAAGTATGCTGTCAGTCATTCACACCTCACCATTCGTTTACTTATTCATCAATTCATGTGTTCAACACACCTCCAGCCCAACTACACGCCAGGCTCTGTGCTGGCCCTAGCCCTGCATTGAGTGGAGAGTCACTGCCTTATCTTTGACTGCCCTTGAAGTGCTCTGAGACCAGGATGGCATAAAGAAGCTTTATTTGGAGCCAATCCTGGATAAGTGGTATAGGAGTAGGGGCTGGGTGTGAGACTGGACAGAGAAGGACTGAAATAAAGCTATTATCATGCTGGTATCTACTGGGTCTTAGCTCTCTTTGGGAACTCAAGGTCATGTTGCAGAATTGGCTCCCAAGAAGTCCTGTCTAAGGGTGAGGATGCTGGGCTACTTGTTGCCTAACTCCTTTCCATCATTAGTTGAGGTGAAGGCTGCTCTCAGGGACTCTCTTGTACTTCTGGTTTTCCCTGCCTGTGGGTGAAGAAAATCACCTGCAGAGAGCTGAAGGTGCCTGTGGAAACCACAGGCATGCACTAGAATAGTGGTGCCAAAGGGGTATAGGTGGGGCCCTTGAGCATCTGCCACAGTGTGTATGTAAATAATTAAAGTGGGGGCTAGAATAGAGGCATAATCTAGGTGCAACCTATGACAGTTGATAGGAGGGAATGACAACCTTTTTCCCCTCTGGACTTCCCTGACCATTTCCAACACACACACACATGTACATACACATACATACATAAACATGCATACACACACACACTTTCAAGTCAATTAAATACCTCTTCTGGTTTCTTTCAAAACTCACAAGCATTTCTTATTATTAGAGTACATAGTATAACTGTTCTAAGTTTTTCTCCTTATAAGATGAATGACTTTTTGAAACCTCAAGCCTTGGAAAGACTGATTTCTTTTCTCCTGATATGCAATTCAATAAAAATACTCCTAAAGGATAAACACTTATAAGGAAGTTCGAAATGATTGGGATTTTTTCCTCATGTTGCAAAGTTGTGTGTGTTTAAAAATATCAAATCATTTTCAAAACAGTTTCTTGGTATCCAGGATTTATTAGTGCCCCAGACACATACTTTTTCTGCTCACTGGGTGGTATCTACACTCTTCCCAAGACTCAGGTATCATGATGATGAGGGGAACCTTGTCTAGTTTAAGACAAGTGGTATCTCCAAGGTCTAGTAACATTAAGCACAATCTAGAAAGTCATCAAATGTTGTATGGAAGGAAGGAAGGAAGGAAGGATGGATGGATGCATGGATGGATGGATGGATGGTGAATTCTATTTGGATAAAGAGAAGTCCTGGAACATGAGAGAAGTTTCAAAATGGTGAACTCTTTGAAGGATGGCAAATGAAGGTCATCTGATTGAGGTTCAGAATGGGAGACAGGAATATCTTGACACTTATCTTTCAGATGGTATAAACCACCATTTAATTTAACTTAGTTCTAGTCTCAGGTTTGAATCCATCAGCCCCCTGGGGTTAGAGCCTCGCTGGCCCTTCTAGTCAGCATGATATGGAAAGACCTCATGGGTGGTCTCTGAAGTTGTCAGCAGCCTTGGCTACTGTCACAAATAATTTATTCCCTCTGTTTGAGCTTTTGCTACTGAGAGGGACAGGCTAATTGGGTCTTCCTGGCACTCCATGTCAGCCAGAAGCTTCCTGCTAAGACCAGTCTCCCTCCTTTCGAACCTTTCTGGTGCCAAGGCATAAGAAGGAGGAACATTTATAAAGCACATGCCTGCTGAGAAGCCCCTCTGGTGATTGTTTTCCCCAAAGCAGGCATTCCCTGCCAGCTACTTCAAAGGCTTTTGAAGTCACTGCTAATTTGAAAGCAATAATAAGATTGACATTGAAATGCTTCCCAGCTGGTTTTTCTGCGCAATAACTCTCGCCAATTCCTTTACAACCTGCTTTCTGTTACACTTTGGGATTTGCAAAACATAACTTTTAAAACACATCCAAGCAGAACAGAACATGTCTCTAAAACAAAGAAATAACATGGTCCTAACACAGATATAAACATGTTCTTCTCTATTTAGGATATATTTCTTCATAATGAACCTCAGTGAATACAGATTTGGAGTCAGTGAGTCCTAGGAACAAAGCCCCACCCTCCCATTTATTACGTGGGTGCTCTTAGACAAGTTATTTAAGTACCTGGAAAAATCTTCTCTTTAAAAAAAGGCATAGAAATGGTCTCATGAAAAAGCTGGTCAAAGAAATGGAAGCCCAAAGATATAATACACAGGTATGAGATTCAGGTCAGACCTGAGATCAAATATTAACTCTGCCACTTTTCAGCTGTAACCTTAGGCTTAGTGATCACCTGACCTCCCTGAGAATCAGATTCATTACATGTAAAATGGAAATAATAATATATATATCACCTGGTTGGTGTTACTCAGTGGTTAAGCATGAACCTATGAACCAGGAGATCATGGTTTGATTCCAGGCCAGGGCAAATGCCTGGGTTGCAGGTTCCATCCCCAGTAGGGGGCATAAAGGAAGCTGATCAATGATTCTCTTTCATCATTGATATTTCTATTTCTCTCTCCTTCTTGCTTCCTCTCTCTGAAATCAATAAAAACGTATCTTTAAGAAAAGATATATCTCATATAATTGGCATAAGAATTAAATCGATATCATATATAAAGTACAGTGTCTGGTACCAAGTAAATATCCAGTAAAATGGTAACCTCTATGGTTGTGAAGATAAATGAGAAAAACTATACATGTCCGTGGTACAGTACCTGGCACTGAGTGTGCTTGACAAACGTCATCTATTATAAAAATGTTTTCATCAGCACATCTGTGTCAGCTGTTGCTTCATAATCCATCACCCCAAAACTCTGTCATGGATTTGGTCACAGTAAATATATTATCAATGCTTATGCTCAGATTTGCAATAGTAATAGCTGGTATGGCTCCTGAGTGGACAGCTCAACTGTGGGCTGGCAGCTCTGCTCAGCACGGCCTCGGCTGCAATGGCATCCCTGTTCTACAGTTTCTCATCCTCCAGCAGACTAGCCCCTGCTTGTTTACTCAGGGTCCGGGCAAACTCCCAAAAGCCAGTAAGCAAAGGCTTAGAATTGGCACTTTCTGACTTCTGTTAGGTTTACTGGCCAAGGCCCATCACCAGGTCAGCCCAGATCCAGAGACTAGAAGAACAGACTGAATTTCTTGCTAGATGGAGCTGCAGACGCAGGCACCAAAGACTATGAATATGGCGAGCGTGGAAAGCACACCATTTTTCAACCTGCCCCAATGCCCCCTAATAAATTGTAGCGGACATTTTATGAGTTTATCATGAGAGTTCATGTGCTCTGTCTTAACGCTCAGAAGCAGACTTTCTGCCTTTTCAGAAGTAATCGTTTCTGAGATTTTCCTCTGGAAAAACTTGTTAAGCAGGCAGTTTGCAACACTTGTCCTTGGTAGAACCAACATCACATGCTGTCAGTAAAACATTTCACTATCTGATTGTACCTTCCACACCAATAGCAGGAGGGTAGTGCGGGCATCACTGTGGTTCCCATCCAGTGGCAGCTACAATGTGCTTGCTAAAGCTGGAACAGGATAATGGGCAGGATGCATCTCCTGAATGCCAACCTTGTCACAAGCCCTTCGGACCAGGGTGGGTAGCTTTGTTAAGGATCTGGAACTTGTTGGGGCTAGAAGAAAGGGAGAGCTGGTGTCTTCAGGGAGAGGAGAGGATTAGAATGTCAAACCCTTTGCAGTCACAGGGAAGGTAGAATTCCAGCTAACTCAAGGAGGAGAGAAGACAGTTCTTACAAATGGATCTTATTTTCAAGGCTTAATAGAGACTTGAATTTTAAAGGGCATAGGATTTAAAATCACAATTTGGTGTGATCCCCAGTTCTATTTGCTCACTGTTTGGGTGAATTGCTTACCACTCCTAGCTTCCAGTCTTTCGATCTCTACCATGGGGACAAGAGTAGTTAATTTACAATGGCATCATGAGGAATACAATACCACCTACAGAGGGCTGGACACAAGGTGGAGTTTCTATAAATATCTAGTCTACCTTCCATCACTCTAGCAGGCTCCCAAAACTGAACCTGAGTAGGACAAATAAGAGTGGACTCTTTGAACAATGAATTTTGCATAGTTTCTGTGGTAGGATATGTGCACTAACAAGAGATGGTAAAGGAGAAAGTGACTCCACTTGAGGCTTCAAAGGACTCAACTCATGTAAATGCTATCTCCAGCTTCTAATCCATTCATCCCCAGCGAGGCTGGGGGCCTCAGTTTTTCTATTCTAACCTTAGCCAGAATTACCCATATGTCCATAAAATCAAGGCTTGATGGGACACTTGGGGTTCTGAACCCCAGCCTTATGCCCATCAGGATGGAAAAAGGAGTTAAAACCACCTCTAATGCATACCCATCCTAAAAGCTGTTCTAGCATAGGCCTGGCCTCAGTCACTCAGGGCAGGACTCACACTGACTAAGGCTGCTAGACATTTTTAGTCTCTCCATGAAAAACAACATAAGATCATTTTTTCCATCAAGGTTTACCCTGGGACATGAATTGTATTCCATGTAATTCTCAACAATGTACTAAATATGTAATATGTACCAAACTAGGTAATATTATAATACTAACAACTAGTACTTATTTGGCATCAGCTATGTGTCAAGAACATTGAACAAAATATATTCAGTACTTAAAATGACTCTACTTAAAAGTATTGCACAATTAATGTGAGATTTGACTAAACATAAAGGATACCCCAAAAATAATAGTGGCTTAAGACAAAAGTTGATTCCTCTCTCATTATAAGTCTGAGACAGAAAGTGAGCTAGTATGTTGACTTTGCTCCAAAAATTTTTTAACAATATAGGCTCCTCAGGGTGTGACTTCCATTCTCAAGGTTTCCTTGTTATCCAAAAATGACTGCTTTAGCGCCAGCCATTATGCCTACATTACATCCAGCAAGGAGATGAAAAGACAAAGTAAGGGGCAAAAGGTATTGTCTTTTTTTTTTTAACTCCAAGTACAGACCTATGTAATATTAGCATATATGTTATTGTCCAATAATTTGTTAAAGGCTATAAGAACAGCTGAAAAAATGACTGTGTTCTGAGTGACCATTCTCTGTTTCCAAGGAGGAAAAGGTGAATGTGTATTGGAGAACATTTGTAGTCTATGATATTGATATTAAAATCCTGTGATACAGTTAAGAAAATAGCCTCAGAGATGTGTTCCTTGAATAGCTGGTAAGTGGCTAATCCAGATTTGAGCCTAGGATTGTAAGAGCTTCCACAGTTCCTCTTTCCGCTAAATTATACTCTTAAAATTCTATTATTTCTAGGAGAACCACGACCACAGATCATGTAATTAATGAGTGAGTTAGTGCAGTGGAGTTTCAGTAATGCCCCATCCCAAACTTTGTACCTCTCCTTCCATTGCTTACAGCAAGGTTTGTAATGAAAAATTCCTGTTCTACTGTCAGTGCCATCTTTTACTAGCTGAATCATCTTGAAGAAAAAAATCACAAAATCTTCTTGCCCTTTATTCTTTTTATCTATAAAATGGGTATAACAGTACCTACCCTACTGAAATCAAAATTCAGGGCTTTAACATATGTAAAAGTGATATATAAAGAGAACACTATAAGTAGACCAGAATGCATTTTGTTTGTTTCTTTATCAAAGGCACCAGGTATGTTAATTGATGTAAATGGGTTCTCAGAAGTAAGAAAGATTTATTTCTGCTTGGGTCAATATTCAAAGTCTTTGTGGAAGCTGTGGCTTTTTTATTTCCTTGACAGTCAGGGATTTGAGTGAAAGATGCTTTAGTCAAAGGGCACCCATTATAAAGAGGCATATATTGGGGCAGGGCAAGGTGATTGAGAAATAGTAGATGGTGAAAAAAATATTGACTAGCCTCTTGTGATTGGATTCTAGGTTAGTACATCATTAACTAGTTATGGGACAGTAGATACATCACTTCATTCTCTGAGACTCAGCTTTTATTCTGGAAATTGAAGATTCCACCACCACCACCCCATCAGTTAGAGTCATGGCAAGGAACAGACAGCTCATGCAAAATAGGTTATAGTAGAAGGATTTAGCTCCTCTCAAACATGACTCCTGGGAATCGATTTATGTAAGTCAGAATCAACTGATAAAATGCGTATTGTGATTAAGAAGGCCTGAGGTGGTGCCTGAAATCCTGAATTCTTAACAAGTGGACATTGCTGATCTACCAATCATATCCTTCATAGCTGGGAATTGCAAGGGGGGGGGGCAGAAATGCAAATCCATAAATCTGCCTCCAGAATTTAAAGAGCTTTGGGAAGGAGGGTTGGGTGCACAAGCACTTACTTAGGTGTCTGAGTTCAGGGAGGACAGGTAAGAGGGAAGAGCACATCATACAAACCTGGGTAGAGCACATCTAAAACCTGGGTAGGATTGAGGGCCCCACTGGCTCCCTCACCCCTTCCCACCAGTTCCCCCTTGGACCTACTCTGGATCTTAATTTTCTGGAGCTAGCCCTCTAGGTGCAACTTCTAGCCCTGCCGTGTATTAGCTGGATGACCTTGGCCAGGTTATTTATTCTCTCTTTTCCAGATGAAGGAATGAATTCCTTCTAAGATTGCTGTGGAGGTCACACTAGTCAATATGCATTTAAAATGCTTAGAATAATGCCTGGCATGGAGTAAACACATCAACTAGTCAAGAGCAGCATCACTAGTTTCCTTGACTTCAGGCTAGTTGCTTTCCTTTCCATCCTCTCCATTAAGGCCAGACAGATATTTCTAGAATCTGAATTTGCCCCTGCCCATCTGTGGCTTCAGACCCTTGAGGGCTTTCGACTTCAGAGTAACAGGCTTGGCATTTCTGTCAACAGGTCCTGATTTCTGTTATGCTCCAATACTCTTATCATATCAAAGGACCCATCGTTCTCTAAAATTGGCATTTACCCTTTGCCTTTGTCCTTTGAACCTTTGTACACACTGTTACCTCCACTTGACCTGCACCTCTTAGTCCTTCCAGACCAAACTCCAACACAGCATTCTCTGAGCTCCAGTGCTAATTCTCCCCTTTCATCCCCCAAGACATGACCCATGTTCCAAAGGCTCCATTGCCCCAGAACTCAATATACCCTCCATGCTCCTCTAGAACAAGTCCATATCATTTATCCCCTGGGCCTAATCCAGGTCCTGGCAAATGATGCAGTGTTGATAGGGGTTTGATGAATGATAAGGAAAACAGGAAGCAAGGGGAAGAAGAAATAAAAGGAACAAAGGAAAGAGGGAGAAAAGGTTGGGATAATCTGTGCTGCTATGAACCCGGTTCCTTGAGTTACAGAGGTGACTCATGCTGACCCACCAACACACAGATTCACCCTTCCTTGAAATCGGTTTTGTTGCCAAAAGTTTTTAAAACAAAATATTCCTGGTTGTTTGGACTGAAGCCACATACTTGCCCACACAAGTGAGGCTGTATTGTGGGTTTGTAGGTGGTGATGTAAGTCAGAAGTATTTTGTTATGGATTGGTCCCAGACTTTCAAGTCACTTGCAAAAGACTGTCTCTGAGGGAAATTACCTCCTGAATAGTAATTGAGCTTGTAGGACAGAGGCAGAGAAGAATGGGAGACAGGAGTTTATTTTGGGTCAAAGTTTGAGAGTTAATTTTTATCTGTAAAGTGTTAGTTTGGCTCATTTGCATAACAAAAGATACCTTTTAGCTGCCTGTGTGTATGTGTTGCTGTAAAAGCCTGTTATTGTGACCCTGGATGTGGCATGCAGTGAAGAGACTCTGGATGCTGAAACAACTTAAAGGGTTAAGACCTACTGGTTACCTGTTGCAGCAATGCTGTGGGCTAAGAACTGTTGACATTATCATTCTCTAGAAAAGGAAATAGAGGCAGTTGATGGGCTTGGTTTCCAAAGTCATCAGCTATTAAGTGGGCTCCACAAAAAGATACATCCAGATCTAACCTCCAGAATCTGTGAAGGTAACCTCATTGGGAAAAGTATCTTTGCAGATAGGCTCAATTCAAGGTGATTAAGATGAGTAGATCTCTGGGACTATCTGGGTGGGCCTTGAATCCAATGACAAGTGTCCTGATAAGAAACATACAGAGAAGACACACAGAAGAGAAGGCAATATGAAAATAGACCAGTGAGAGAAGAGGCCACAAGCCAAGGAATGCTACCAGCAACCAGAGGCAGGCAGAGGCCAAGACAGGATTTTTCCCCTCGGAGCCTCCAAAGGGACCACAGCTTTACAAACACTTGGACTTCAGTCTCCAGATCTCCAGAACTATGAGAAAATAGGTTCCTCTTATTTTAAGCCACCATGGTTAGAGTCATTTATTACAGTAGCCTCAAGAAACTAACAGAGTGGCGAAGGCAGGGTTCACACCCAAGTCTGCCTAGCTCTGCTCTGTAACTTTGAGCAGGTTATTTCAGGGACTTCATTTCCTAAACCTGTAAACGAGGGTTATAGCAGGGATTAAACGAAGTAACATGCTCATGTTCAACACCTTTTACACTGGGAGGGAATGCTCAGCCTTACCTGAGTGAGAGTTTATGGAAGAGAGCAAGGAAGACAGAAAGAATGAACCTTGGAAGGCCATAAAACTTGAGTTCAGAAGGCCAGACAACCTTCTCTGCCATTTCCTAGCTGTGTGAATTTGATCAACTATTTAACTTTTTGAGCCTGAATTTTCCCATTAGTAAAATGGAGATAATATCTACCTCCCTGGACTGTTAAAGATATTAAATGAGATCAGATAGAAGCAAGTTAAAATAAAGACTAGCATCATTGGTTTTCCTTTATTCCTTCCCAGTTGCTCAGAATTAGAAACAAGAACAAGTTAGCTACATATAAGGCAAGGTGTGCCTATATTTTTTTGAAATATTCACTAAAAAGCCATTTCTTCAAAGCTTCAAGGGTGTCCACCGTTAGTCTGCCCACACTGGGCTAATTGCTGGAGCTATAGAGCTGATTATGGATGGGCAGAACTCATTGTAGCAACTTAAAATTCTCTTAGAATTCTGATTTGAGCACTCTGAACTGAACTTGAACCCTCTGGCATTCGCATTGGCTTATACAGTTTTGATTGCAAAAAAGAAAAAAAAGGATAATTTTAAAAAGTCATTAAACTAGGCGAAAAGCCTTATTGGATACGAATTGGCTCTTAAAGAATATTACAGTGATATAAAGCTCAACTGGGTCAGAAATTTATGAAAGTCATTTCCCTTAAATAAAACATGATTTTAAATATTCAAGGGAGAACACTTTGCAAAATGTACTTGGTGTTTTAAAACATCTGAAGGACTGCAAGAGTTTTTGCTCATCCCAAGACATTTGTGCTGACGTCAGCATAGCTGCTTTAGAACTGAGAGAGCTCCTGTGGGCCCAAGACTCATGGCTTAGCAGCCTGCACAGCCCTGCTGGTCTCGGGACAGAGCACCCTGACTACTTATCTGCCCAACCAGAAAATCCCAGAAGACCTGGGTGTTGGACACACAGTTTGGGAGCCCCAGTTAGTACTGCATATGCTATACTAAAGTTGTCCGCTCTTCAAACAGAATGTGAACTTCTTGGAGGCAAATGACAGGCCTTTTTTTACTATTATATTATTCAACACTTTACACAAAGAGGTAATCAGTGGAGCTGAGTGAATGAGTAACTGAAGGGAAGGAAAGGAAGGACAGAGAGCAGGAGGGAGGGATGGTGGTAAAATTGATAATATAGATAGAAGGAAGGTAGCTTATATAGAAGGATGTATGCATAAAATGATAGAAGAATGTATGATGAAAGGAAGGAAGGAAGGAAGGAAGGAAGGAAGGAAGGAAGGAAGGAAGGAAGAAAATATGGAAGAAAGGATGGTTAATGATGGATGGGTGGATGGATGGATGGATGGATGGATATTGTATATTTAGATTGAGAGGTAAAGATACTGCCTACCACAAAATTGCTATTTGAAAGAGCTACCTCACAATTTCAGGAAGATTCTAGTTCTAAATTTCTATTTCTCTTCTATAATATCACATTTACCTTTTACAATAGGGTTCTATAATGCCTTAATGTCAAAATAATATACTATATCTTCATTGACCTTTCTAGTCAACAATCTAATCTAATAAAAGCATAATATTAAAATTGACCATTTCTTTGGGATGTCCAAGCCACACCCACCAGCCAATCAGAGTGACTGTATGCAAATTAGACCAGCCAAGATGGCGGTTTAATATCTTCTGTGACTGTTGGGTACACATATTGATGCCAGTGTATCATGTAACCTTCAAAACACCCTGAAGAAATATATAATATTATTCTCAGATGTATAAATTAGGAAAATGGTGTATACAAAGGTTGAATTATCTGCCAAAGTCCACACAAAGCAGATAAGTTGCAGAGCTGGGATGGACAGAGTGGTCCCACTGTCCCTGAAGCTGATTCGCTTTCCATTCTTATTCCTGCTTTTCTGAGAGATGCTAATTTATTTGCATAGTGATAAGGAAGCCCAGAGGAGTCCTCAGTGATGCTAATGAAACCTGAATCCTGGGCTGAAAATAGTCCAGCAGGCCAGTGGACGGTTTTGAGAGCAAATCCCAAAGGGATATTCAATGCTCTCAAATGTTCCTGCAGTCTACTCTCCTGAAAGGTCACCTCATTCCCAGCATTATGATTCAGGAAGACACATTTTCCCTTGAGGACTCAGCAGTTTCAGAACCCATGGTTTTTCCTTGCCATGGATCATTGCTATCTTGCTGCTGAGAAAACGCTACTAGTACCCATCAAGTCTCTAAGCCCAGTTGGTCCTCACAATGTCCTAAGCTAAGCCTGTCTCATTTGGAAGGGGCAGAGATGGAGTTAGAGGCAGATTAAGTTCACAGGGAGACCAAGGGATTGAGTAGGTAGGTTGTGTGCCAAGAATTGGAAACATTGTAACCCGTAAGGCACTGGTGATCATCTTATCTAACATCTTCAACAGTGGATGTGAGACTCACAGGCATTCATTAATACTTAACAATTCTCATTCACACGTCAGATACTGTGATGTTTAAGCTCATTAATCCTTACAAAAATCTGAGCTAAAGGTGATATTCCAAACATAAAATGAATGCTTAGAAAGAAGAGGTAATGTACCCAAGGCCACAGAGGTACTGAGTGGCATAGACAAGCTATGCAAGCAAGATTTCTATCCTAAACCTCTGCCAGTTTCTTGGCATGTTGAAGTCCCCAAGAAAGGGCTGACATTAAACATAGAAATCAATGAGTGAGGCAGGAAGAGCCTAAAAGAATACTGAGAATGGAAAAGGGACTCAGGGGGCAGGCTTGATGGAACACGTAGCCCCAGAGAAATACATGCAAAGACGTGTGCCTGTGTGCATAGTAGAGAGGAGGGAAGGGCCACAGCTCTATCAGATTCTCACAGCCATCTGATAAGATCTCTGAAGTACAACTGGTCTCATGGGGTTGAAATGGCAGCAATTGGAGACTCTCTCCAAGTCACAAAGCAAGGTAGTGATAAATGATGAAGGACTCCTGTGTGTGGGTGTTTGCTTTCTCTGTTTTTTTTCTAGTAGGTGAAGTTGCTCTCACATTTTTTTAAAAATCTGAAAAGTTATCTGGGGAAATAATAGAAAAAGAAATTGCAAATTAATGTAAGAGTATTGGCGTTCAGAAGGCACCTTTGTGCATTAGCTGTGCAAGGTTCTGTAGGTGGGCTGGGGAGCACCATTGGCTCCTGCCACCTACTGTTGGTGCCTTTTTGGTATCATGAAACAGTACACCCCTGTGCTTCCTTTCCCCCTGAAACCACAAACTAACCAACAGACCCTTGCCTGCTTCTTTTTCTCCCTGTAGCAAGTTTAGCATGGAGGAAGGAGGTCAGTGAGCCAGAGTTTGGCAGTTAATTGTAGGTTTCTGGATACTCTCCCATGTGGTGATATGGGTAAGCCATGCCTTACTCTGAGGTTGTTTCCTTGTCTCTCCAATGGAGACAGTCATCACATCTGCTGCCTTTCTTTTCTCTGCACTGGAGCTATGCTGGCTTTTCTCAAGTGAGCCACAGGATTCAGGCACACACACACATCATTCCCTCATCCTGGAATATGACTCTCCCTTATCATACTATCTCCTAGATGTGTCTGTCGGTCCTCACAGACCCATCCAAGCTGCCCTGATCCATTCCTCCCAGTGGCTGCTTGATGTCGTCTCTCTCCCCCATCATGAATAATGACTTGGAATAAATAATATCATCTAACATTTACTCAGTGCTTATCATGTGCTAAACACTATTCTAAGCTCTTCACATAGTTTTTGTTTGTGTCTGTTTCTTTGTTTTTCAATTAATCCTCATAACCACCCCTCGAGGATTATACAGAGCAGTAAAGGGATGAATGGAGAATTTATGTAATTTGTCCAAAGTCACACTGCTAGTCAGTGCAGGACTGAGATGTGAATCTCTTCAACTGGGCACCATAGAACGCATGTGTAGGTTAAAGAAGACATCTACTGACATCATTTCCCTTCAGTTATGGTGCAAAGAATCAGTGAATATGCTCAAGATATAGACATCTTTGGAGAGTTTTTTGTTTGTTTGTTTGTTTGTTTTTTAAGATTCACAAACTTGATGACTCAGAAGTTGAGGGTAGAAAGTGAAGCATCCAATTATTTAATATAAATTAAGTTCTGATATCTAGCATTATGAAAAGTAGGTTAGTTGGGAGGATAATCCCTGTTTTACATTCATTTTTTGAGAAGTAATAGGTAGAAATAATGGGAGGGTCCATGGCAGGTTGAAGTATCCTCACAGTAGCTGAGGCCACCAGAAGTACTGAGCTGGTTCTGTCCCACTTGAAGACTGCTCTCAAACCTTGAATTTAGGCACATTCAGGCTAAAGACCCTAACCACAGGCCTGCTCACTGTCAGACTAAGTCATTGCTCCCCCAGTGTTTTCTCTCCTTAGGACTCACTCATCCATTCCAAACTATGATCTAATCAGTCTTTCCAACCAATCCAATGTAGTGGGTTATCTGTTTTCTTGTGAGATTTAAAATATTAACAGGCATCTAAAAGCCTCATGGTTTAGGGTTTCAAATTTAAACCAATCATTAATGAGTATTTACTATGCACCAGGTATCTTACATCTGCTCATCTTACTTGTCCTCATAAAAATAATCACAAAAATGCAATGTGGGTGTCATTACTCTCAATAAATAGGTGAGAAAACTAAATCTCTGAACAGTCAAGTAACTTGCCTTCATGCACACAGCTGCTAGCAGCAAAGCCAGGATTTAAAACCCAGGTTGTTCCTGACAATATGTTCCTTCCACCGTAAGCTTTGTTGTGTAGATGGCCATGGACTTGGGATCTGATTTAATCATCCCATCCCACCAAGAGTAAGATTGTAGTTGCTAAAACGATAAATGACACAGTCATTTCATCTCAGATAAACCTCTATAAACCACAACATTATTGCTACCTTGTATTTGGTCTGTTGGTTAAAAGATCAGTCACACGGTTTCATCACTAAACCTTCTCTAGTATGCCTGGGCTGCCTGTTTTCTGAGAATGGGGCTGTGGCCAAACCCACTTGATATTCAAACAAGGCTCAATACCATTTGTTCCTTTCTTACCATCAAAACCTTGAGGTCTTCCTTGTCAGCAAGTTTCATCAACTCAGGAATATGCCGCCCTGGTGGCTGGAAAGTTCCAGCTAATGAAGCACCCAGTGACTGGAATGCATTCTGTAGGTATGGAAAGCAGACAGATGGGGAGAATTGTACACTTAAACAACACTGGTGGGAGCATGCGAGTAGTTTGATAAAATTGGGTGAAAGTACAAATCTACAGACATTTAGACACAGGGCATTCCTCTTTGAAGAATTTTCCTCACATATGATCCACATATGTGTGGAATCATGCATGTATTACTAGCATTGTTTTTAAGAATGAAAATGAAAATGTCCATCAATGTTGGGCAGGTTAAATAAAACAGGAGAGAGTTCCATGGTCTCTTATCCAGAACCCTTGGAGCCAGTTTTGATTTAGAAGGTAGATTTTTATTTTAGTAAAGTAGTACAGCCATGTATAATATATGCTCCCACCTCCAGCAGACCCTAAGTTACACCCTGGAATCAAATATACTTACGCTTCTGAAGCAAACAGCATGAGCACTAAGTTGGGTCATCGAAAACTATGGTGGATATTTTCATAGATGTTCAAGTCAGTTTTGCTGCCAGATAAGTTTGGGTTTCAAAATTGGGAGTAAACTACATTTTGGGAGCTTCTGGGATTTGGGAATTAGACATGAGTATTGTGAATCTGCATATTTATTCAAGGGAAAATTGTGAAACCAGCTAAAATAAGCGAGGCATCTCCATGACTGATATTAAAGTTATCCAAGATACATTGTATACTATAAAATGAAAATGGTAATGTCAGGCCGTGTACCTAAGAAGCCATTATTGGTGCTTCACACACACACACACACACACACACACACACACACACACACACACACACACACACAGCTGTACATGCATAGAAACTCTCTTCAAAAATACACAAGAACTAATTTTAGCCTGGCCAGCATGCTCAGTGGTTGAGCATCAACCTATGAACCAAGAAGTCACACTTTGATTTCCAGTTATGGAATATTCACAAGGTGCCAATCCCTAGTAGGGGGCATGCAGGAGGCAGCTGATCAGTGATTCTCTCATCATTCTATCTCTCCCTGAAATGCTTTAAACAGATTTTAGCTTCTATCTCTGGAAAGGCAAATGTAAGCTGGGGAACAGGAGTAAAAGGAAGGCTCCCCTTTGCTCTATATGCTCTAGAATAATTTGAGATTAATATGGAGTGCCTGCATTACCAAATGACAGGAGATGTATGCATTGATATAGTAATAGTCTCATAACCACCTGTCAGGCAAGTGTCCCCTGACAGCCCAGCCCTCGCCACCCTCTGGCACATCCTCATGCTTAACTGTCTTCCTAGCTCTTTCCACCAACCATGAGTTCCTCTTCCTGGGCTTGTCTTTTCATTTTGTCAGAAAGCCTCTGTAAAATGCAAGAGAATTGTCTGCCTTGATACTGAGTGGAGCCCAGGATCTGCATGGGGCTGGTACTGAGGAATTATGAGAAACCAGGAATCCCACACAAGGGTGGCTGAGGTGGGAAGCTCAGCACACTACGCTTTGTCCCATTGCAAAACCTGACCTCAGAGCACACACAAAGGTGGCCCCTCTGGTTTTCCATAAAAGACACATTTTCAACTATTTCCCTGTTAAAGAGATGGAGTCCAGAAGGCTGCCCACACTCTCACCTTTGACCATGCTGTAACTCAGGGCTCCAAAGACTTTGCACAGGGGTCTGGTGAGACTGATGGGCTCTGAGAAGGTCCCTCTCTCCCTCCTTGCCTCAAGGAAAGAAACCCATGCAAGGCACCTGCCTGCGGACCACCCTGAGCCCCTCTGCCATGAGGTCTATTCCATACCCCTGCTCCTGAGATATGCCAAGTCCCTCTGTGTGTAATTCACTGCAGCCCACTGCCCTGAAGGTCTTTCTAGCTAGTATCTATTTAGGTACAATTCAAAATACCATTTCTACCATTAAGATCTCCTAAGTCCCTCTGCCCAGATCGTTCACTTCTTCCTGGGTACCCCTCCCCTCAAGCACTCAGGCAAGCAGATCTTGCAAGGAGTCCACTCAACCTGGCACCACAGTCAGCCTTTCCCAGATCAACATCCCCAGCAGTGTGAGTTCCTGGAATGCAAAGAGCTATCTGAATGGACCATTCTCTTCTAGTCTCAAGCACTAAAGTGGAATGACATAATCTTAGGCTATAACCTGTTTTAACTTTGTGCCAGGGAATGGAGGAGAAACAACAAGAATAGTAAAAAAAAAAAAAAAAAAAAAAAGCAATGTCTTGTACTATAAAAAGGAGTAAAGGCTTGGGAATGAAATAAACAGGGTTTTGAATCTTGACTCTGATATAATTCTGTAACATCGGCAGTTCTTTTAACTTCTCCAAGCTTCAGGTTCCTCAATTCTAAAACTGGGCCAATAAAGCCTGCTTTATAAGAATGAGGTAGAGATCAAACGATCTGCCTAGCCAAGGAGATAACACACAGTAAACACTTCATAAAAGCTGTTTCCTTTATCATATGAAAGAAAGGATGGATGAATAAATGAGTACACAGGAAAACATAATAATATTGATAGTTACTGTTAAATCCAGTTCATAGTTGGCCATGTAGGGAGTACACTTTCAGCCTGAGTCCCTATGCCCAGGCCCAGTTTCAGATTGAGGAGCATAACTCATGTTTAGAGGGAACCAATCAACCCATAGAAGACATCTGGCTTCTGCTGCCTCAAACAGAACTACCATGCCCAGAGGTAAATCTATGATTCCTGAGCTTTCAGATTAAAAGTGAATCTTCTGAAATCTTGTCCAGAACAACTTAACATGTCAAAATTTCTCTGATTCTTAGGAAAAATAAGACATGGGACTGGGGCATCCTGTGCCCAATTCCAATCTGTTTCAAGCCAGAGCCAGGTGGGAGGTCAAGGAGCCAAGAAAAAGCATTCTCTGTTAGAAGCAGCCTTCATGGCATCTCTAGGAAGCAGACCTGGTCCTGGGATCCACGGAGCATGCTGTTTGGTTTATTTGCTCCAGGGAGCACCCACCCATGTTCCCCATGTCTCAGTTGAGAGCCAGGGAATTAGCTCCTCTGCAAAAGGAGGCTGATTAAATGATGCTACATTTGCCTCACCCTGTTCTGCTTAATACCAACCCAGGAGTTGACACAATTGGCCCAGACAAGGAAGCACTGGGCTACATTCTATTAAGTCCGAAGTGCCTGACCAACATGGATGAACTTGACACCATGGTTTCAGAACACTCCTCCATTGTGAAATATGTGACATGTCATCACATTTACTTAGTATACAACATGCAATTCCTGCCGGATCTTTTCAGGATTCTTCCCCTGAGGGGAGGAGGCATGATACTGGGGCTCCCACAGCAAAGGCTGGTGTTAAAGCTTTGGAGGATCCAGGCACTCTTGTTTTCAGAGGCCCCCTGCAAATGTTATGAAATAAAACATAGGGTGTCTCCCCAATGTGTATACACAAACTTTGAATAATTATAAAGGCAGTGTTTATTAAAATAGATTTCATTTTCAACTGAGCTGTCAGCTGTTAAAGTGTGTATACATTTTGGGGGGATATCCTGTATAGCCACATTCTATGGGAATAATCTTGTTTTATTTAAGAAACTGTTAAGGATATTAAAACTAATTCTGAATTTTTTTTGGTATAAATTATTGACATTTTCCCTTTGTGGTTTAAGTTATATGCATATATAAAATGCATGTTATATTTAAATATATAAAATATATAGTGTATATACACATAATATTACACATGTATGTTTTATATACGTGTGTTGAGTTGCAGTAGGTCATCTGACATATTATGAAATTTTATAAAATTAAAGTTAGCATTTCTTCATTTTGGACTTTGCTGTTTTCTTTTGGCCCTTTGGAGCTGCCATATTTTCAGCTATCTGACATTTGCTTTTCAGTCCACAAAAAACTCACAGGCCCCCGACTATTCACTTCAAGTGACTAATGGAGAAAATAGGTCAGACCACAGCCCCTTCTATTTGGTGTGTATGAGAAAAGTAGATTTTCGTGAATGTCCCCCATGAGGCACAAATCTCTCAGGACAGGATCCCCTGGAATTTTGCAACCTCTCTAAGTGCAGGGACCTCCACTTATTGGGGGCCACAGGGACTGACCAAGAGCTGAGGTCTGCCAAAAACATTCCCACTCCATTCTCCACCAGAGGCCATTTCTAGTTTTCACCAGATGAAAAGCTACTAAAACAAAACAGCAGGACTCTTGCTACCTGCCCTATTTTATCCTTCAACAAGAACTTTATCCACTCAAATGCCACTTCATGGTCAACTTAAAAAGTTCCTTTCAATAGGGCTGGAATGTGAAGGTCACTGCAAAGCATCAAACAGAATGCTATTTTCTAGGACTGCAGCTCAGCCATGAACTTTTGCTCCAGGCAGATTTCAACACGCTAGGTCTGAGCTGAAAGATAAAGGTTTCATGCATTTAGTTCTCTTTAAAACCAGAAGCCTTTTGGTGTTCTTGTTTCGCACATAAAATCTGGGAAGATACTCTCCCACAAGATTCCCTTTCAAACAGAGCAATCTACAATGTTCTGTTTATTCTTTTTCTTGAGAAGAAAACTGACTTAGCTGAAGGACTATTATGCAGTAGGTTCTGTACCAAGTGCTGTTCATGTACATTTTCTCCTTTCTAACTTGTAAAAACCTTGAGAGCAGTAGATAGCATTGCTCCCATCTTACAGATAAGGACACTGGGAGTCAGAAAGGTTAGAAACCTTGACAAGAATCAGACATCAAAGACTCATCAGTGCCAGAATTGGAAATCAATTCTTGCCACCATTCTACAATTACACAAAGTTACCTCAAGAGCTAATTAAGGAAAACAAGTGATTCAAAGGAAATATACTATTCTGTGTAGTGTCCTGCTGATGGTAAGAGTTCTGGGAGAATTTTCCCATCAAAATAATTAGACTCAACTGTGCTGAGTCTACTGATACGATACAAATAGGAACACTGACCACCCCAAAGCATGCAGACTTGTTGTCTTGGTTCTCACAGGCTCCTGTCATTCATTCTTCTGGTGCTTTGCTATTCAGTTTAAATGTACTCCGCTTTGGGTGGGGGAGGTGGTATTTAAGAGAACTTCATGATAGCAATCGTCTTTCTTGTCTAAGTTCCAAATCAGTAGAGAGATAAACAAAGAAGGCAGGCAGGTGGGGCCAAAGTTTGACCACCATTAAGCTAATAGAGAATCTGACCTGTGACCACTGGAATTTGGCCAGACACTGAATCCTAGACCTGGTCAGAATTATCTACCAGGCATGCAGCTCTGAGCTGTATTTAACACCTGTCTACCAGACAGCCCCTAAGAAGAAGAGAAGCTTCTACACATTCTCCCACTACCCTCTCTAGTGATTGAGTTACTCCTTCCTCTCTTCTGAGGGAGGAGGTCAGCAGTCATATACTAATGGATGTTTCTCTACATGAATTAAGAGTACCAAGAGTGGCTCACACTAGTATCTAATATCCTTTCCTGGATACATCCTGTGTGCCAGGTACTGTTTTAAGTCCATTATAATTTTAACCCAATTTGTTCTCATAGCAACACTATCATGTCAGGGCTATTCCTAACCTACATTTCAACAGATGAGAAAACTGAGGTCCAGAGAAGCTAATGAGCTTGCCGGTAGTCACTCTGCCAATAAGGGGTGGAACCACGATTGAACCCAAGAAATCAGACGCCAAAGTCACAAATGTTAACCACTAGGCGATGAGGGGCTCAAAAATCTACTAGGAATCCAAAAGTGATCTTCCCTACCACGTCCCCATCTTTCAACTCTGCCCATCCTTCAAGTCAGGGCAATAGCTTTAGCTCCTCCTCAAGCCTTATTGACAGCAGAGGCCCTTAAGGCCTCTCCCCCATCAGTCCTCAGGGCTTTGGACCAGCCCTCACCCTTGAACCTGCTCCTTGGCAGCCTGAACACTGCAGCCTTTGTTCATTGTGGACCAAAACCAAGGGATCCAGGGTGAAGCCACTGAGACCTGAAGTCTAATTTGTTCTGATCATTATTAGATACTAGGAACCTGGTGCACAATAAATTGTGCACTCAAGGGTAGGGGGGGTCCCTCAGCCAGGCCTGTGCCCTCTCACAGTCTGGGACCCCTCAGGGGATGTCCACCTGCTGGCATGCCTGGCCAGCCTGAGTGAGGGGCTGATGGCAGTTTGTAGGCTGGCCAAGCCTGTCCCACCCACACTGTCCACCCTGCGGCCCGCCCCCAACCACCTGCACCACACCCATGTCCGTGGCTGCTGGCCTCCACCTTGGCTGAGTTAATTTGCATACAGCCACTCTGATTGACTGGTAGGTGTGGCTTAGGCATCCTGGAGAGACAGTTACTTTCAATATTACTCTTTTATAGAGTAGATCTTCATGTGAATGAGATGATGTAGACAGGGAAAAATGACAAGAAGTAGAGTCCGGCTTGTATCTTACAACTTGCTTAGCACTCCATTATGCTCCAGCTCCTGGTGTTATCAGGACTGCCAGCTCTGTGCTGGGTAGTGTTCTGAAGTTATGAATAAAAAAATACAAGGCTCTCTTCTAACCTGTGTGTGTGTGTGTGTGTGTGTGCGTGCATACTCACTTTCTCATGTGATACTCATAACAGCACTTGGAGGAGTCCTAATACTGTTCCTGTTTCACACACTAGGAAACTGAGGCACAGAACATTGAGTGACATGCTCAGATCACAGGGATGGTAAGCAACAGAGTTGAAATGTGAATCCAAGAAGTTGGCTCCCAGAGACCACCTTGCAAATGAAGGAGGATGAAGTCCTTTATCCCTCTCGTGTGGAGCCAGGATCCAACCAAGCCCAAAGGACTGGGAAAACCCAGGTTTTCCATCTCCCTACACTCAGCCCTGGCCCCTTCCTGTGTCTGGCCATGCCTGGGGCCCTGGGGCATTTAGTGGCATTTCTAGGGGCTTTTTTGAGCCCTTGAGCCAAGCAAAGTAACACTGACAGATCCTGCAGTGCTGGGGGCCGACCAAGTCCAATTGAAACTAGACTGGGGATTAAGAGAAGAGAAGGCAATTTTGTTCCTGTCAGGTCCCTGGCCAGGATGCTGAGATTAGCAGAATAACTGCCAGCTGGGTTACTGAATCTCCATGCATTCCAATTACCAACACCCAAAAGCCCAGTGCCCATGCCAGGCACAGAGCAACTCCCAGCAAATGCCATCCTTGCTCCAAAGACACTCGTCTGGCAGGTCACTTGGGTTCTGAGGTGGCACATTAGTGTGGCCAGTGCCTGCTTCCTCCTCTTTCTGTTTTCATTGAGCTGAGCTCTGTGAAAGGAGTGGCTGGCTGCTCCCAACCCTGCCCTTAGCTCCAAGCACCCTGGATCCACACAATGGACAAGGGACAATGGCCCCTATCAGCACAGTGCTAGGGCTGGCAGGCGGAGGGAACCTCTGCAGTGGGCCCATAGGCCAACTCCTGCCGCTGGCCACCTCCCCAGGGTGCCAGCTGGGGCTTTCACGGAAGTCAGAGCACAGCATCTCTTTATAAGACAGAGGCCCACCCCTGTCTGCAGGCCGCCCAGGGCCTGAGAAAGGCTTTCTTCCTCTCTGGCACAAGGCCCACACCACTGCATTCAGGGCCCTCAGACACTGGACCCTGGGCTTGCAATAAGGGGTGAGTCTTCATTTTATTTCATTTCATTTCAACAAACACTCATGGCACATCCACTAGTGCTTGTGCTTGGAGCTCTGGGTGTAAGGACATCAATTAAATATCTGTATCCCTTCCCTTATGGTACCCATTACTTAGGAAAGGAGAAATGAGGCAAGGAGAGAATTGGGGGCCCATGGAAAGATGGGCAATATAAGACAGCTTAAAGTGTGTTGAAATGTTAAAAAAAAAAAAAA
>PVJC01020690.1:0-28938 GCA_004026665.1 Murina feae
TTTCTATGCCTCTGATTCTATTCTGTTCACCAGTTTATTTTGTTCATCAGATCTTTTATTCACTTGATTCTTAGATTCACTTGTTGATAGATATATATTTGTTGTTTATAATTTTTACTTTCCTTTTTCTTCTTCCTCTTCTCAAAGGATACCTTTCAGCATTTCATATAATACTGGTTGGGTGGTGATGAACTCTTTTATCTTTTCCTTGTCTGTGAAGCTCTTTATCCAACCCTCAATTCTGAACGATAGCTTTGCTGGGTAAAGTAATTTTGGTTGTAGGTTCTTGCTGTTCATCATTTTGAATATTTCTTGCCATTCCCTTCTGGCCTGCAAAGTTTCTGTTGAGAAGTCAGCTGACAGTCGTATGGGTTCCCCCTTGTAGGTAACTAACTGCTTTTCTCTTGCAGCTTTTAAGATTCTCTCCTTGTCTTTTTCTCTTGGCATTTTAATTATGATATGTCTTGGTGTGGTCCTCCTTCGGTTCCTTTTGTTTGGGGTTCTCTGCACCTCCTGGACTTGGAAGTCTATTTCTTTCATCAGGTGGGGGAAGTTTTCTGTCATTATTTCTTCAAATAGGTTTCAATATCTTGCTCTTTCTCTTCTTCTGGCACCCCTATAATTCTGATGGTGGTGCGCTTGAAGTTGTCCCAGAGACTCCTTACACTATCTTCATACTTTTTGAACCTTTTTCTTTTTTCTTCTTTTCTTTTTGCTTTTCTGGCTGGGTGGGTTTTGCTTCTTCATATTTCATATCTTTGACTTGATTCTTGCGATCCTCTCATCTGCTGTTGGAGCTCTGTATATTATTCTTTATTTCAGTCAGTGTATGCTTAATTTCTAGTTGGTCCTTTATCATATCCTTGAGGGTCTCATTAGATTTATTGAGGGTCTCACTAAATTTATCGGTGGTCTCACTAAATTTATCGGCAGTCTAGAAAATTCTTGTAAACCTAATAACCGTGGTTTTGAACTCTATATCCTGTCGTTTCTTTCCTCCATTTCTGTCATTTGTGACCTGTTCTTTGTCTCCGCATTTTGGCTGCTTCCCTTTCTGAGTTAGATGATTACTGAGAGGAATTAACCTCTAAGCCACTTGTTTATGAGAGTCAGCTGTGTCTATAGTGGGAGAACTTCTGTGCTGGAGACACCCTTCTGGGGCAAGAGTTGTTTCAGTGGGGCTTTTGTGCTCACTGCATCTGCCCCGAGTGTGTTCCTTGTGGATCTGAGTTTTGTTTAGTATGGTCCCTCTCTGGCCTCTGGGTGAGGCTGGCTCTTGTATCTTTAAGGAGGTGTTGATTTAGGCTTTGCTTTAGGCTACTCAGCCTTTTATATGCAAAAGCCTCTGATGCAGCTTGGGAGGGGCGGGGCCTCGGGGAGTTTGCAGGGCAAGGCGGAGCAAATAGCTATGGCGCTTCTCAGCCCTGTGCTAAGAGACATGGGGTCTCTGTGTCCCACGGTAATTGCTGCAAGCAACGCTGAGAGAAACCCGCTTTGGATTTCCTCTCGGTCCCAGTCAGTCCCCCTTCTCTGGGTGTCTGGGTCCTCAGAAACTCGCTTGGAACTGGAGTTCAGAGCCACTGGGAACTTGTGGCTCTCTTCGTTTTGGACAAGAACCGCGTCCTCTGGCACCAACCCTCTCCCCGAGCCCCGTGCACGCGCCTCCATACCTCTATACTTTGCTTCCGCCGCTCCTCCGAGTCTCAGATTCTTTCTAGTTGTAGGATTCACTCAGCTAGCCTTCCTGTGGTTGTGAGTGGTGTCCATGTTTTCTTTTCGTGGATATTCTGAAATAGTTGTTCATAGCTGCATTTACGGTGTTTACCTTATGCCGCCATCTTGCTGTCTCCTATATTATTATTGTTGTTCTATATTTCAACAAGTGAGTAAAACTATTATTTGGTTATTAATATAGAGATTTTCTATCTATATAATTTTTTTCACATTTCCTATAAAAGCTTTGCTTGTCATGGCTTAATATGCCATTTTTGTTTTGTTTTTTTAGCCTAGACATCCTCTCTCTCTCATGAAGATCTCAAGGCAAAATCACAGCACAGCAATTGCAATGAGGACAACAGGGCAAATAAAGTTTTCTAAATATGCATGGACTTTACTCTGTGGTTGGTCAAACTGTTAAAGAATACACATAATTGTCTAAGCTTATAGGTAGTCTAAGAGAATACTTCAGGCAAGTGTCCTGGTATGCTTAGGGATCAGGATGAGAAGTTAATTATAATTTATTTCCCAAAGGAAACATTCCTCCGTAATATTTGTTACTTTCAATATCAACAAGCCTTATATTGGAAGTCTGGGTGTGTGACCTTAACTACCTAAGGTGGAAGAATAAAAAGTTTGTATTATTGCCTTATATTGTGAAGTATAAATGTAAAATAAATGAATATAATAATTAAATAGCCAATGTTTAAAAATTTTAGCTTTATAGATACATCTGTATATAACTACATACATATACACAGATATGTATACACAATGCACAGATAGAAGCAAATTTAAAAGACGTTAAAACCTTTTTTATATTATAGATTGTTCATTTTAGTAAAGTAAAGGTACTTTAAAAAGATAGTCTTTATAAACTTATTTAGTCCAAGTAATAAATTATAAAATTAACTATATGTTAAGGCATAAGATTGATACAATGTATGATACTTTTTCTAATGATTATTTTAGATTTCAAATTTTAGATATTCTGCTATCTTATTAAATAAGCTTCTCTTGCAGGAGCTCTGATTTAGATATTTGTTGAATCACACCTTTATTATGTTGGTTAATTAAAAAACATAATATTATATTGCAGCTGCCTGGGAATAGATTTTATGTGTATATGCTTTTGTAAATGTGGGAAGTATTTGGTCACAATTACCTCTTTCATTATAGCAATATCTTAACTATTTTCCTAACTTAGCTCAATAGATCTTACAAATACATGTTGTTGTCTTATAACATAACTATGAAATTAAAAATAAAAGCTACAAAATCAGTTTATTCACATTGTCTGCAGTGATATTTACCTCACACTGGACACATGATTTGGAGATGAAACTGGTATCTCAGAACATGTGCCAACCTGCATTGAAATCCTCAATGGCAAAACCAAGGGTGTAGCCAGCACAAATGCATTCCTGGGAGCTGGGAGCCTTTTATAAGCTTCAGGTTTGTTTTTTAGGTGCTTAGTTCAACATCTTCTTCAGTGAATCCTATGAGCTAAACATCTGTGTATAGCATGTGAAAGAGTACTCAGGCCCTTTCAGTTCTAAAAGAGCAAATATTCTCCCAATTTTTATAGTGTTGAAAGTGAAGAAAAAACACAACAATTTCACATATGAAATCATTCTGATGAGCTCTGTTTATATTTACATAGCATATATATGTGTGTATATACACATATTAAATCAAGAGAATGTTTTTATACCCTCAGAGAGAATTATAGGTAGAGAATTAGAGATGTTCATGGTTTTATTTTATTATATTAAAATAACCATTTAGAGAACTTTTATAAAATTAATAATGCCTGAAAGAATTGTAAGGGATCCATTTATATTTAAGGATGTAGCAGAAAAGATGACATCAAAGTTGACTAAAACAAATTATGAAAATCTAGAGGATTTGTATTCATTTAAGCAACTTCAGGAGCAGAGAAGAGGCATGTCTTTGGTGGAATTCCAAATGTCACTTATATCAGACTAGAGGCCCAGTTTGCAAAAATTTGTGCACTTGTGGAGGTCCCTCAGCCTGGCCTGTGCCCTCTTGCAGTCTGGGATCCCTTGGGGAATGTCCACCTGCTGACTTAGGCCAGCTCCCCAGGGGAATCAGGCCTAAGCTGGCAGTCAGACATCCCTCTGGCAGCCTGGGAGCCTTTGGGGGATGTCCACTTGCCAGTGAAGAGTAGGTCTAAGCTGCAGTCAGACATCCTTAGTGCTGCTGAGGAGGTAGGAGAGGCTCCCGCCACCACCGCTGTGCTGGCAGCCATCAGCCTGGCTTGTGACTAATCAGAGCTTCCTCTGTGGGAGCACACTGACCACCAGGGGGCAGCTCCTGCATTGAACATTTGCCCCCTGGTGGGCAGTGTTTGTCATAGTGACCAGTCATTCCCAGTCAGTCGTTCTGCTGTTGGGGTCAATTTGCATATTACCTTTTTATTATATAGGATAGAGGCCTGATGCAGGGTGAGGGCCAGCTGGTTTTCCCTGAAGGGTGTCCAGGATCAGGGTGGGGGTCCCACTGGGGTGCCTGGCCAGCCTGGGTGAGGGGCTGATGGCTGTTTGCAGGCTAGTCACATCCCCTTCAGGTTGGGAGTCCTTGCTGGGGTGCCTAGCCAGTCTGGGTAGGAGCTGATGGCCGTTTTCAGGCTGGCCATGGCTGGGGGCTGAAAGCAGGTACCTGGGATTTATTTAACTTTTATAATTGAAATTTTGTAGCCTTGGTCTGGCTGGAAGTTCTTCCTAGTGCTTCCTTGAGCAGAGGCCACAATGGCTGGAAGCAGGTATCCTGAATTTATTTATCTTCTATAATTAAAAGTTTGTAGCCTTGAGAGGAGCTCAGGACAACCAGGGCAGGCAGGAAGCTTGGCTTCCTCCATTGCTGTGGCAACCAAAAACCTCTGGCTCGCTCCAGCTCTGTGGCTGCCCCCTTCTTTGTGATGGAGTGAGGAGTGAAGGAGTGAGGGAGTGATGGTTAATTTGCATATTACTCTTTTATTAGATAGGATGCTTCATTTTACAGATGAAGAAAATGAGACTTTTGACAATGTAGTGATTCTAAGATGCATAACTAGCTGGCCCAGGACCAGATCTAGGTTTTCTGATTTCCCTCAAGCTTTTATTTATGGGATGAGCTACATTAATAATACCTGTAATTTCTCTGGAAGGCAAACCTGTGCCTATCAGAACTTTATTTTACCTGCACATGCCTCCAAACAAAACCTCCCAACGAACACAATGAAATTAAAGTCCTGAGTATGGACTGCATTTCTTAAGAACTGCAAGACCAAATTACTCACCAGAAACCTATTTAATATTGGAAACCACAGAATAAGGGTGCAGTAGGTAATCACATGATACTGCCACAGAGAGGCTGTATTTTGAAGTTTTCAATGCAACAGATTGACTTGATTTTATTTAGATATGGCCTAAAGCATCAGAATACAGGAAAAAATTAGTTAATTCTGCCCATAATGACCAGTAGTCCCTTCTAGAAAATCTTACATTTGGATAATATTTAGAAAATGTGGATAGATTGCATAGTGAATTGGATTACATGTTACTAAAATCACTGAAAAAGCAGAGATATGTATGTGAAAAACTTTTTTTCCTTTCATTCATCTTGAATAATGAGGCAGCTTTAATACCAAAAGAGGGTGAGAATGGCAAAATTAGTTGCCTTCTTTGGGAGTGGCCTTCCCCTGAATGTGGTGCTGAAGTTGTTATACCCAGCCAGTTTAACAGACATAATTGTGACAAATGTTGTCTGACCTACTACTTCAACAAACCAGAAGACAAGTAATTGCATATGGATTAACAAAAGACATAAACAACAATAACAGCAAAGAGAGCTGTCATCCATTTAGGGTCAATCAGATATTGGATACTTTACATAACACACCCCATTTAATTCTCACATGGACCTCATTGAAGAGGTATCATCTTCATTTATAAAGAAAACTAGAGTGCCCTCTTGCAGTCTGGGATCCCTCGGGGGATGTCCACCTGCTGGCTTAGGCCCGCTCCCCGGGAGATCAGGCCTAAGCTGGCAGTCAGACATCCCTCTGGCAGCCTGGGAGTCCTCAGCAGGGAGCAGGCCTAAGCTCTAATCGGACATCCTTAGTGCTGCTGAGGAGGCCGGAGAGGCTCCCACCACCACCGCTGTACTGGCAGCAGTCAGCCTGGCTTGTGGATGAGCAGAGCTCCCGCTGTGGGAGTGCACTGACCATCGGGGGAAGCTCCTGCATTAAGTCTCTGCCCCCTGGTGGTCAGTGTGTGTCATAGTGACCTGTCATTCTCAGTGGTTCTGCTATTAGGGTCAATTTGCATATTACCCTTTTATTATATAGGATGAGGGCTCAATGAATTGAAGAAACTTTCTCCATGACATCCAAGAGAGTGACCATATAATTTCTCATTCAGAGACAATTTGAGTATGAAAGGCATAATTATGCCTGGCCAATGGGAGTAAAGAGGAATTTCCCTAGACAAACCATGATACAAAGTTATCCAGTTAGTATGTATTTCATCAACTAGGTTACATCTCTCTGGAGCAATGCTGTAACCACTTTTGATAAAGATGAGTAGTTGATTAGCTGAGAAAAATAGAGAGGAAGGAAAAAGATTGGTTTTTTGGTGATCATATTGATACACCCTGTCTCCAACCTTCATGTTAAATAGATAATAAATATCTTTACTATTTAAAACTTTTATTTGGTATTCTGTAACTTGATGCTGACTATACTTAAACACAAGGAAATGCAGTAAATTATACAAGCGATAGCAATAATGTGTGATGTCTGCTAGGATAAAAGGAGTGCAGGACACTTTGAGAGATCACTTAAAACCACCTGATATAATCTTGTCCTGGTGTGTGCATGTGTGTGTGTAGATGGTAGATAAGAGATTCCTGGAGGAATAACATAAAATAGAAAATTGGACATTTAATTGAATTCTGTTATTATTATAACAGAATAATATATTATTATATTTAGAAAACAGTAAGTTTTCCCTTTCAAGAACATTTGGCCTCAGTAATTCACAAGTGCTTTGCTTTGCAATTTATTTGTCTTGAAAGGCAAGTAATCTGAGAATGAGTTGCAAGGCTCAAAGTGATTCAACTTGCAAACATCCCTAGTGGGGAGTGTGCAGAAGGCAGCTGATCGATGTGTCTAACTCTCTATCTTCCTCTCTATGAAAAATCAATTATATATATATATATATATATATATATACACACACACACACACACACATACACACACACATATACACACACCTCTGGATTCAGGAGTGATTTGTTAAAAAGAAGAAATGTACTAAGCAATTCAGAATTATACAAACAATGCCAATTATAGGTAGACCATCTGTTCCATGAAACCGGTCCTCAGACATTTCAAGCATACTTTCTTTCCAGCCTTAATCGCCTCAGGATGAGGCAATCCTATCTATCTGTTCAGAACCATTAATAACCTACTTCACCTGATTGCAGCAAGTGTTTTTTTTTCCTTCAAATTCATCAAATGGTAAGTGGAAGGACTTCATGCACTGCTAAACAACAAAATTGACCAAATTTATCAGTAGATCTCAGCAAAAGGCAATTTTTAAATTTCATCTTCCACCTAATTTGACAACTAATGGTTTTTGAAAATTTATAGTTGGATGATTTCTCCAGCACACTTGCTAGATTGTGACTAAATCAAGTATAATCTGCTTCTGCTTTGTTTTGGAGAATTTTTTTCTGGGTGCATTTATTCCCATGTTTTTGTGATTCAATACAGATTAACAGATTGCCATTTTTTTGTCTTATGAAGATGATATTCTGCTCATCTTTTATTCTTGGATTCTTACTATTATTATTATTCAATTTGTGTGACTTTGAACAAGTCACGTAACCTTTCTGTGCTTCAGATTTATTATTATTTTTGAAATCACAATGAAGAAGCTAATTAGATGATTGGACATATTTTCTGAGCATTTAACTTTAGAAATCATCAGGTTTGAAAAAATTCTGGAATTAGCAACATATAATCACTCTGTGCACTTTGTTTTCCAACCATCCCTAGAGTTGTTCCTTCAAGGGTGGAGGGCTTAATACTATAATTCTCAGCCCCAGCATTTTCTGTAGTTGATGTTCATGTTACATTGATTTTAAGGACAACTTAAAAGGGAAAAGCAAATACAAAACAATTACAGTTTTGTTTTGTTTTTTAATGTGGAGAAAATAGTGTGCTTTGTGATGATGGTGTGGGGGTATACGGATGAGATTTGTGGGCTGATGGAATGCATAGAAGTACAGGTGTTACTGGTGGATGAAACCCTCCTGTCATTTGGGAGAGAGGTTCTCAGGGTGCTGCTGAAAGAAACATTTTTAGAAATCTCCATGGGAAGACGAAATGTGGAAGAAGGTCTTATCTGGGTAAAGTTATATCTTTTAGGTTCCAAAATCCCCTTCTTCTTAAGCTAGTCCTGGAAAAGGTGTAGTTGGAACTTTAGTAGGGTCAGAAACAGGGCCAGTATCCAGAGCTTCTGTTTCATATTACAATAGGGTGTAATTTAGCATTTGAGCCTGATGAAAGTCCATTAATTCATGTGTGGAACAGGGGAGCCACGTGGGGTGCAAGGGAGCATTCCTCTGTAGCAGGAGTTCTAAGAGGGTCCAGCTAAGAGAGAGTGGCTTCTTTGTCTAGAAGTTTATATATTTAGATTTCGCACACATAGTGAACCCACCCATCCTGGACAATGATTTGCTTTCAAGTGTGATTGATGGGCAAACATGATAGGCATCTTTTCATCTCACTCAGACCGTATTAGGCATGCACCTAAATTCCTTTGTGTAGTCCCTTCTCCCTTGGATGAGTGGGGAACAGACTTGGACATTGTTAAATGTAGCTTTTCGGCAAAGCTGTGTAAATGGCATGTCTATATTTAGTCTTCCCTTTCACTTCTTTTCTGTTAGATAATACTCAGGTTATTACAACAGTATCAACTGGGCACTTATCTCATTATGCTTTGTATTTGTAATACATGGCTATGTGTCCCTCCACTGCTCCATACTTGGAGATATAATAACTGGGTCTCTTATCCTCTTTGCAGAGGATAGGATTTCAGTTAATTTTTAATTTAAACGATAGAAACATAAAGATCTGGTCTTTGTAAAGAAAAAGGAAGTGACACAAACCACGCATAGTTTAATGGCAAAATGAAAGCAAAAGCACAGAGTTAGAAAGCATAGTGTAGAAACATGAGATTAAGCTACAGAAGAACAGGGAAGCCCATATAATGTGGTAGTTCAGTAGCAAAGAAGAATTTAGATTTTTCAAAAAGTAATCTTGTGTGATTTACAAGACTCTAAAACTAATAGTGGAATTTCACTTTAAATATGTATGAAAGACAGGAAAATTACTGAAAAATCATTTGGGTTCTTTATTTTATGAGTAAAAATGTGTATGGAAAAAGGCTAAAGTTTTTCAAGTTCATATGATCTTTCATGGTTTGCAAAGTTCTTCTTGATCTATTTTTGCTCTAATACTTGCTGACTTGTGACCATGTTATAAGCCCCTCTTCTTGCCTCAGTTTTTAAAATAAGTAAACTAGGGGAAAATAATACTATCTACCTTACAAAGGTCTTTGTAAGAATGAGATGAGGAGAAACCAAGATGGTGGCATAGGTAAACACCTGGAATTGCTGCTTAGCACAACCATTTCAAAACCACAACGAAAAGAAAAAACGGACACCACCCAGACCCACAGGAAGGCTGGCTGAGTGAAAATTCTACAACTACAAAGAGACTGAGACTCGTAGGAGGTGCAGAAGTAAAGTGCAGAGGTGCGGAGGCTCACGCGGAAAGGGCTGGTGACTGAGGACACAATTGTCTTTTTCAATCCAGAGGGAGTCATAAGCTTCCAACAGCTCTGAACTCCAGTTCTGGGCCAGTTTCTGGGGACCTAAACTCATAAGGGGAGAAGGTAGACTGTCTGCCTGAAGAGTGGCTTTCCCTCAGTGGTGCCAAGGGACACTGAGACCCGGTGCCTCTTAGGGGAGGGCTGAGAGTCAGCCATAGCTGTTTGCTCTGCTCTGTTGACTCCCAGAGACCCCACCCCACCCAAGTTGCTCACAGAGGCTTTTGCATATAAAAGGCTGGGTAGCCTCAGGTAGAGGTTAAATTAGCCCCTTCTTAGAGATCCAAGAGCCAGTGTACACAGGGGCCAGAGTGGAACCACTCAGATAACAACTCCTCAGATCCAAAAGGGACACATTCAGGAGGCAGACTCAGTGAGCATTAAAGCCCCACTGAAGTAAGTCTTGCCCCATAAGGCTGTCTCCAGCACAGAAGTTCTCCCACCATAGACACAGCCGATTCTCACAGCCAAGTGGCCTGGAAGTCAATCATTCCCAGTGATACCAACAACACTCAAGGCTTAGCTACAACAAGACTGTGCACAAAGCCTACAAAGCAGTGCAACAAGAGTTTCCACCTCAGGGGAGAACCAAGATGGCGGCATGAGGTATATAATTAAATGCACAGCCTCCCACATCTACATTATAAAAATACAACCATAAAGATAAACAGCCATCCCCCAGAACCAAAGAAGGGGAAGCTTTACAACTAGAAGGCAAGAGAAGGAGTGCATTGAGACTGAGTAGAAGTTCCCGGCGCCAAAACTGAGAGGTACAGACGTGTGCGAAATGGAGGTGGCACGAGTGAAAGGGAGCTGCAGCAGCTCTTGGGTCTGCGTCTTGGAAGGAGATTATAAACTATGGGGTTGCATTGAATGTGATGCGGGTGGTTGGGCAACGGGGCAGAAGACGAGTGGCTTTCTAGCAGAGCTGTTTGTAGTGATCACTGACATGGAGACTCAGGAACTCAGAGGTGTGCAGATGCCAGGAAGTGGAACTGGGAGAAGCCGTGGAGTGGGCGGAGGGGCAGCCATTGTGGGTTGCTCCACCCTGGTGATTCTAAGATCCATCCCCACCCAACTTACAACCCCGCCCAAGCTGTGCACCTGCCTGCCTGCAGCCTAACCTAAGGGACCACAGTTGGGACAGAACTCCAAAAGTTCCAAATCCCAAACAATGAGGAGAAAGGCCTGGAGTTCATTTCCTCCCAGTGATACCTCCCAGTGATAACTACAACAAGACTGTGCACCCAGCCTTCAAAGGCATACAATAAGAGTGTCCACCCCAGGTGATTGGGAAGGCTGAATCACTGAGTCCTATAGGACATCTAGCACAGAAAACCCCTCTATCAACGCAAGGAAGCAGCCAAAATGTGGAGACAAAGAAACAGATCACAAATGACAGAAATGGAGGAAAGCAAACTACTGGATATAGAGTTCAAAAACACTGTTATAAGGTTTTTCAAGAATTTTCTAGAGACCGCTGATAAATTTAGTGAGACCCTAGAGGATATGAAGAAGGACGAGCTGGAAATTAAGCATACACTGACTGAAATAAAGAATAATATACAGAGATCTAGGGGATCGCAGGAATCAAGTCAAAGATTTGAAATACAAAGAAGCAAGAAATACCCAACTGGAAAATAAAAAAGAAAAAAAAGAATCTAAAAATATGAAGTTTGTGTAAGGAACCTCTGGGACAACTTCAAGCATACCAACATCAGAATTATAGGTGTGCCAGAAGAAGAGAGAGAGCAAGAGATTGAAAACCTCTTTGAAAAAATAATGACAGAAAACTTCCTCTACCTGGTGAAAGAAGTGGACTTACAAGTCCAGGAAACACAGAGAACCCCAGACAAAAGGAATCCAAGGAGGACCACACCAAGACACATCATAATTAAAATGCCAAGGGCTAAAGACAAAGAGAGAATCTTAAAAGCAGCAAGAGAAAAGCAATTAGTTACCTACAAGGGGGACCCATACAACTGTCAGCTGATTTTTCAACAGAAACTTTGCAGGCCAGAAGGGCGTGGCAAGAAATATTCAATGTGATGAATAGCAAGAACCTACAACCAAGATTACTTTACCCAGCAAAACTATCATTCAGAATTGAAGGTCAGATAAAGAGCTTCACAGACAAGGAAAAGCTCAAAGAGTTCATCACCACCCAACCAGTATTATATGAAATGTTGAAAGGTATACTTTAAGAAGAGGAAGAAGAAGAAAAAGTAAAGATAAAAAATATGAACAACAAATACATATCTATTAACAAATGAACCTAAAAATAAAGTGAATAAAAAAATCTGATGAACAGAATAAACTGGTTAATATAACACAATCAGGGGCATAGAAAGGGAGTAGACTGACAATTCTCAGGGGGAAATGAGTGTTGGGGGTGCAGGAAGAGACTGGACAAAAATCATACACCTATAGAGGAGGACAGTGGTGGAGGGATAATGGCAGAGGGTGGGGTAGGAACTGGAAGGAGGGGAGCTATAGGGGGGAAAAGAGGAATAACTATAATAATATGAACAATAAAGATTAAAAAAAGAATGAGATGAAATTATAACTGAAATATACTTTTAAAATAATATAATAATAAGCACTCATTTGAAGTAGTTATCTAATCTAATAAAAGAGTAATATGCAAATTAGCCACCACTCTGAGACATCTAAGCCATGCCCATCAGCCAAGCCAAGCCTCCCAGCCAATCAGAGCAGCTGTATGCAAATTAGCCCAGCCAAAATGGAGGCCAGTAGCCACAGAGCGAGAGTAAACAGGAGGCTTCCATTGCAACTGCTTGACTAGGCCAGCAGGCCTCTGCTCAAGCAACAATGTTTCAATTATAGAAGCCACGGAGCTGAAGCAGACAGGAGGCTTCCGTTGCCTGCCTTGGCCTCTGCTCAAGGTAACAAAGTTTCAATTATAGAAGATAAATAAACCCCAGAAACCTGATTCCAGCCAGCCTCGCTGGGACGTTGGGTCAATGGGAGCTGTGGGCAGCCTGAAAACAGCCCTCAGCCCCTCACCCCGGCTGGCCACACCCACATGGGATGAGGGTTCCCACTGGGGAGGCTTGGCCAGCCTGCAAACAGCCATTATCCTCTCATCAAGGCTGGCCAGGCATGCCAGCAGGTGGACATCCCCCGAGGGGTCCTAGACTGCAAAAGGGTATAGGCCGGGCTGAGGGATGCTGCCCCCACTCCCCCCCCCCCGCCAGAGTGCACAAATTTTTGTGTACTGGGCCCCTAGTTTTTAATAATGTTAATGATACCATTATAATTAACCCAGTTATTAATTATATATAACAAAGGGAAGGTCAGATGATATAGGCATGCCATTTGAGCCAGAGAGCTGTAATATAGATGCATTCCCAGTAAAGTCTAGGTGATGTGGAGAGGGTGTTTGTCTGTCAGTCATATCTGAGAACAGGACATTGGCCAGAGTAGGCATATAAGCATGGCCACTCCAAGCAGGAGAAGATTTGATATTTAAGCTCCTAAATGAAGGGGTGTTCTCTCTTGCCATTCTTGCTTTCCCACTCTCCTGGATCTCTTGTTGTAGGGCCATACTCCCCTGCATTTCCCGACATGGCCCACAGCCATGTGGACCCCACACACAATGAATGATGAACTGAAAATAGTCTGATGGTATGCCAGACTTAGCTCCACCATGGAACAGAATCTCTGGACATGGGCTTTGCTTTTATCTCTGCTGAATCACTGACTACACCTTTTCCAGGACTGGTTTAAGGAACATGGAAATTTGGAAACCAAGGGATATAATTCCATGCAAATAAAGCTATCTATGACATCTCATTCTCCTCTGGGGGCCTCTGGAAATTCTTATTCCAGTGGCACCCCAAGAACCCCATTTCCACTACCAACAGAGAAATACTACCCACTCAATTCTCTGATAATACTATCATCCTCCTCCTGTACTGCCTCCTCTTCCTCCACATCATCATTAAAAATGTTTTGCAACCATAGATGTTGGTCCCAGATTTCTTGGCTTTGAATCCTGACTCCATTGCTTGCTACCTTGGGTCTTTGGTCAAGTTACTTAAGTCTCCAGGTTTTTGTTTCCTCATTTGTAAAATGGGAAAAATAGTATTTCCTTCATATGGTTTTTATAAATATAAAATTCATCATGATATATAAAGGGTTTATAACTGTGCCTGGCTCATGGATCATTGTCATTATGATTATTATTTTTCTGATTTCATTTTATCTCACTCTGCCCTTCAGTCACACTGACATGTTCTGTTTCTTAAATACAGGTTCTGTTTTTTATGCTGCATCTTATGCTGCTTCTTATGCTTTAGGATTTTTGCCCTTCAATAATTTCTTCAGCCACGTGTTCCCTGCCCCCTCTGTCTGTCTTGCTTTCCACCCACAGTATTCTCCAGGCCAGTTCCTGTCTTAGTTTTGTCCCAGAGTTTTCTATCTGACATTATTTTTGCTTCCCTGATTATTATCTGACTTCCCACACTCTTACAAAATACAAACTACATGCTTTAATTGCTATTTGTCCTAGATTCTGCAAGAACATATAGTAAGCATTTAAAAATTATTGTCAAATGAATGGGCACAGTTGTGATAGCGTCTAAAGTGATCTAAAAACTGGTAAGACCACATCTTGTCCTTAAAGACAGTCTAGAATAAGGGTCTCAAAATGTAATTCATGTGGGTGATATAATGTTGGGTCCAATCTTTGTCCAAACAAAGATACTTTGAGAATAAAATGGGACCCTGTTAGTAATCATGTTAAGACAGTAAGCAGATACTGGAATGGTCCAGGGTAAACCTTATCCATAAACTATCTGCATTATAATTACAGGTAGGGATGGATTCATTAAAATGCAGACTCCTGGGACTCACCCCAGCTCCACAGCATCAAAATTTTTGGTAAAGGGACCGTGGCACCTATGTTTTAGGAAGAGACCCAGGTGATTCTGAAATCTGCCCAGCATGCCAGTGTTTGAGAACTACTGGAGCTGAGGATTAGGGAGTTTTTTCCTCAATCTAGGAGGCATCACTAATGGTATTAAACAACTATTAATGCTGTGGTGTGGGAGCTGCAGTAGTGAGATTGCTGTGTGCAGGACCAAAAGAGCTCATTAGCACTTGTATAGGAACCTCTGTCTGTTCTTGAGAGTTAATTTCTTGGCAAACAATGAGAGTCTTCATGAAGTACTTCTGCAGAGTAAAGACAAATTTGGGGTAATGTAGTGCAAATTGTAGGAAGTGAGTACATTAGCACATTAGAGATTTAATATGTTTGCAAAAAGATTTAATATATTGGCAAAAGATGTATTTTTTTTTGGAAAAAAGGTTAATTCTAGTAACATAAATAAAGGCTAAACACTTATAGTTGAACCTCTTCTTTTTAAAACTCAGTTTTTTGAGAGTGTGTTGGAGTCTGTAGATCAGACTAAAACTGTAACATATGATTTTTTTTTGTGGATTTTTTTCCACATGTATGTTAGTGTTGGTGGCATGGGTGATATTTTTTGATTATGGGAATAGTAGTAAACCTATACCACCCTCTGACTTTTTAAAAAATTATGTTTTTATTGATTTTTTTAGAGATAGAGGGAGGAAGAGAGGGGAAATGAGAGAGAGAGAGAGAGAGAGAGAGAGAGAGAGAGAGAGAGAGAGAGAAACATTGATGAGCTGCCTTCAGCATGTTCCCCATTTGTGGATTGAACCACCACCTGGGTATGTGCTCTGACCAGGAATTGAACCAATGACCTTGCAGTGCATGGGATGATGCTCAACCAACTGAGCCATGCTGGCCAAGCCCTTCTGACTTTTTATTTCTCACTTCCATCAAGAATTCTCCTACTTGTCCATTTCATCTCCATAAAGTAGAAATGAACTACTGATAGCCCTTTTGGGTTTTCCTCATGCCATCATTAACCTCATCCCTTTCCTGTCTTTTTCTAACATCTTTAAATTAATTCCTCTTTTGCACATCCCTCATGTGGAAAGATAATGTATGAATTTATATCTTCACAACTTAAAGCCCCACAAACATATTGATTTCAATAGTAAGTCTTCATTTCAAACTCTAATCTTTGTTAAATAGCTTATTTTTTAAAAAAATATATTTTATTGATTTTTTTTTACAGAGAGGAAGGGAGAGGGATAGAGAGTTAGAAACATTGATGAGAGAGAAACATCAATCAGCTGTCTTTTGCACACTCCCCACTGAGGATGTACCTGCAACCAAGGTACTTCCTCATGACTGGAATAAAACCTGGGGCCCTTGAGTCCGTGGGCTGATGCTCTATCCACTGAGCCAAACTGGTTAGGGCTGTTAAATAGCTTATTAATGCTTTAAACAGAACTATTAAATCATAAAGATGCCATTTTATAAAGAGATATGTTTAAGAAATATAGGAGAACCAAAATGGTGGCAAAGGCATATACCTGAATGCACAGCCTCCCACATCCACATTAAAAAATACAACTATAAAGCTAAACAGCCATTCTCCAGAACCAAGGGAGTGGAAGCTTTACAACTAGAAGGCAAAAGAAGGAGTGCATTGAGACTGAGAAGTTCCCGGCACCAAAACAGAGGTACAGACTCACATGAAATGGTGGCTGCATGGGCAAAAGGTGGTGGCAGCTGCACCTGGGTCCATGGCTTGGAAGGGGTTTACAAGCTCTGGGGTTGCACTGAATGTGTTGCGGGCAGTCTGGCAATGGGGTGGAAGATGACAGTGGAGTTCTATCAGAGCTGTTAGCAGCGATCGCTGATGTGGAGCTCTGAGACTCGGGGATTGAGGGGTGCGCAGATGCCAGGGCATGGAGATGCCAAAACAGGGAAAAGCCACAGAGCCGGCTGAGGGGCAGCCACTGTGGGTTTCTCCACCCCGGTGATTCTGAAACCCCTCCCCACCCAATTAAAAACCCTACCCAAGCTGGGCGTCTGTCTGCCTAAAGCCTAACCTAACAAGCTGCCGCTGGGACAGAGAACTCCAAAAATTCCAAACCCCCAACAACAAAGAGAAAGGCCTGGAGGTCATTTTCCTTCAGTGAGACCAACAGCAATCAAGACTTTACTACAATAAGACTGTGCACCCAGTCCTCAAAGGCGTATACTAAGAGTGTCTACACGAGGTGATTGGGAAGGCTGAATCACTGGGCCCTATAGGACACCTAGCAGAGAAAGCCACTTTATCAACACAGGGAAGCAGCCAAAATGTGGAGACAAAGAAACAGATCACAAATGACAGAAATGGAGGAAAACAAGCAACTGGACATAGATTTCAAAACTACAGTTATAAAGCTACTCAAGAATCTTCTACGAACCTCTGAGGAACTAAGTGAGACCTTCAAGGATCTTAATGAGAATACCAAAAAAAAAAAAAAATGGAAAAGGACCAATCAGAAATTAAGCATACACTGACTGAAATAAATAATAATATACAGAGATCTAACAGCAGACTAGAGGATTGCAAGAATCAAGTCAAAGATATGAAATATGAAAAATCAAAAAACACCCAACCAGAAAAGCAAAAAGCAAAAAGAATACAAAAATATGAATATAATGTAAGGAGCCTCTGGGACAACTTCAAGCATACCAACATCAGAATTATAGGGGTGCTGGAAGAAGAGAAAGAGCAAGATACTGAAAGCCTATTTGAAGAAATAATGACAGAAAATTTCCCCCACCTGGTGAAAGAAGTGGACTTACAAGTCCAGGAAGCTCAGAGAACCCCAACCAAAAAGAATGCAAAGATGACCACCCCAAGACACATCATAATTAAAATGCCAAGGGCAGAGAGGAAAAATGGTGGCGGTATAGGCAGACTGTCTGGGAACAGATAGGGTGAACGGCTGAAATGAGTAGCATCCAGCCCGAATTGGCAGTGGAGATGGAGCTGGGTGACAGCCTGCAGCTGAGTAAGGCAGAAGTCTCCTGAGAGAGGTAAATTTAAGGCTTTGGGAAAGATATTCTGCCAAACCTTAGCCCTGAGGATCAGAATGTCTCCACATGGCACTGATGCCAGCACAGGCACCCAGCCTCCTCTGCTGAGACAGGCACAGTGGAAAGAGGGTCTGCCAAACTGCTGGTCGCAGGGGATTCTAGACCCAGGTTCACAATCAGGAAAGGGCTGGGGTGTGCGGGCAGGAGAAAAGCGTGCCCCCCTCGAAGTGGATTCTACATTTGGGTCCACAATCAGTAAAGACTGAAGTGTGCATGCAGGAGAGTCATGTGCACGGGCGCAGCCTGCCCCACCTCTGTGGCCGGTGCCTTTTTCCACTGAGTCTTATGCATAGGGCCTTTCAGGTACAGGCACTTATCTGTGGCTGGAGTGTGAGAGAAGGTGCTGGATTGTGGAATCTGGAGAAAGAGAGGCATTCAGGAGAGGTGGCAGCAAGTTTGGTGCTGACTCATGCTGGAGACTGGGACCTGGGCAGCCACTGTGGCCTGAAGAGACAACCCCTCCCTCCAGTATCTAGGCAACTAATACAGCCACATCCAGATTCCACCCTGAACTGTAAACAGGATTTAAAAAACAAACAAACAACCTAATCAGTCCCTGAGACTCCAAAGAGACTGGCCTAAAGAGAGACTTTTGGTTCCAGCAATTGGATCCTGAGAAACACAACAATACAGAAGACTGGGATCTTAAGACAGCCAAAGGAACATTTTACTTCTTCATTTTTATTTTATTTTTTATTATTATTACTTTGTTACCTTTCCTTTTTTTTCTTTTTTTCTTTGTTTGCCTGTTTGTGTTTGTTGCCTTATTTTCTAATTCTCTTAACTTTATTTTTTCATCACTATTTTATTTTATTTTTTTTTGCTAATTTATACCATTTTTGAAATCAAATTTTTTGTAAATTTATTTTTCTTTCTTTTCTTTCATTCTCTTTCCTCTTATTTACCCATCCCCTTTCTACTTCCTCTATACTGAACTGAGATCCTCCCCGTATTCCTCCAATTCTTAACCTTATCTTCTATATATAAGCTTAGCATCTACAGACTCTGCTCCCATCCTGTCTGCTGGGGTGGTCACTTATTGTAGGGTTATTATTGTTGTGAGTATATTCGTGCTTTGATCCCTTTGTGTGGTGTCTTGTTGAGGTGAATTTGCTCCTGTCTGGCCAGGTGCTACAGAGTGAATCTCACAAACAGACACCTGTAGAGGAAACTTCATCCACGAATGGGCCAATAATACCCCAGACTCAACTACAAAGGCAGGAAGAAGGTGGCAGTGAGGGAAAGAGTATAAGTCAGTGAGGGACCAAAAGAGGAGTGTGTGGTCATGTGGAATGTGCATGTGTGTATGTGAGTGAGGCACAGATAGATCCCTCAGTGGTCTGGCTAAATAGGCTTCCTTAACTAGGCAGCCTCTGCTACCATTGTAAACAGTTCCAGGAGGCCAGCCCATCCTCACAGGCCTAGCGTTTTGAAGGGGAGAGCTGCTATAACTGAGAGCCAGACCTTACCCCTGCCAGGGACCTGCTACTTCAGCTGTGGTCCCACAGTCAACTAGTCTCCAGCCACCCTGGGCACAGGCTCCTATGAGTTCTGAAGAATGCTCTCCTCTGACTGGCACAACACCTTAGTCCAAGGCATTGCAACCACACAAGCAGCAGACACATGACAGCCCACTCATTTCCAAGTAGCAACAGCTCTGTGACCAGCCTGTCCCAGGCCTAATAGCAGAAGCATCACATGGCAGCCCGCTGTCCAAGGATCAACAGCTGTGTGAGCAGCTTGTTTCCCAGTCTGAGAAGTGGCATCCATTGAGCAGCCTCGCCCCTGTCTGAGGAGCAGCCCACACTAATCCAAGGAGCATCAGCCAAAAACAGTCTGGACCTGTCCCACAAGCAGCAGCTGGGTAAGCATCCCAACTCTATCCAAGGAGAAGCAGTCACAAGTGCAGCTCACTCCTATCTAAGGCGCAGCAACCACGTAAGCATCCCATCTACCATTTAAGAACCAACAACTGCGCGAGCAGCCCAAACCCATATGAGGAGCAGTTGCCCTATAAGCAACCTGCCCCTGTCCAAACAGCTAAAGCCTCATGAGCAACCTGCTCCAACTAAGGAAAGCAGCAGCGTGCAGCCAGCCTAGATCCAAGGAGCAGCAGCCATGTGATCAAACCACCTCTGTCCAAGGAATAGCAGCTGTGTGAGCAGCTTCCAATACCAGCCAGACACCACTCTGGCTAACAGCACCCACCAGAAGAGCCAATGTCATCTGAGGAAGAGCCACATTGAGGAGCAACTGCTGCCCAAGGAACCACTGCCACCCAAGGAGCAGCCCCTGCACAACTCAACATCTAGATCAGTCAGTGAGACCAAAAATGGGTAGACAAAGAAACCCCCAAAGGAAAGGAAAGGAGGAATCACCAGAAAAGCAGCTAAGTGAAACAGATGCATGCAATATGTAAGAAAAAAAATTTAGAATATGGGTCCTATAGTGCATAAACCGGATGGAGGAAAAAAATCAACAACTTATGTAAGAATCAAGAAGAAATGGATGAAAAAATCAATATCTTGTGTAAGAATCAAGAAGAAATGCAGGGTGATAGAGCTGGCATAAAGAACAACATGGAAAGTTTCAACAGTAAACTAGGAGAAGCAGAGGACCGAATTAGCAAATTAGAAGACAGGGAAGCAAAACACACACAAACTGAACTGCAATTAGAGAAAAAAATTAAAAGACAGGAGGAGAGCCTAAGTAAGTTATGGGACAACATGAAATGAAGCAACACGCAAATAATAGGGGTGCCAGAACAACAGGAAGATGAACAAGGATTAGAAAACGTATTTGAAGCAATAATCTCAGAAAAATTCCCTGAGGTGGGGAAGAAAAAAGTCACCCAAGCACAGAGAGGCCCAAAGGAGGTGTATCCAAAAAGTCACACACCAAGACACTTCATAATTACCATGGCAAATGTTCAAGACAAAGAGAGAATCTTAAAGGCTGCAAGACAGAGACAGAAAGTTACACACAAGGGAGCTCCCATTAGGTTATCAAATGATTTCTCAACAGAAACACATCAGGCCAGAAGAGAATGGATGGAAATTTACAAAGTAATGCAAAGCAAGGGACTGAATCCAAGATTACTCTATCCACCAATGCTATGATTCTAAAAACAAGGGAAATAAGAAGCTTCATAGACAAAAAAGAAAGCTAAGTGAGTTTATCACCACAAAGCCAGCAACGCAAGAAATGGTAAGGGACTGGTGTAAAATTATGAAATAAAAAAACAAGAAAGAACACAAGCACAAAAAATAAAATGGTTACAAACAAGTACCTTTCAATAATAACTTTAAATGTAAATGGACTAAATGCTCCAATCAAAAGACACCAAGTGGCTGAATGGATAAAGAACATGACCCATATATTTGCTGTTTACAAGAGACTCACCTCAGAACAAGAGACTCACACAGACTAAAAGTGAAGGGATGAAAAAATATCTTTCAGGCAAATGGAAATGAAAAAAAAAAGCTGGGGCAGCGATACTTATATTGAACAAAATAAACCTCAAAGTGAAGGCCATAACAAGAGATAAGGAAGGCCACTTCATAATACTAAAGGGATCAATACAACAAGATGACATAACCCTGATAAACATGTATGCGTAAAATACAGGAGCAACTGAATACATAAAACACTCCTGGAAGATATCAAGGGAGAGATAGACAACAATACAATCACAGTAGGGGACTTTAATACACCTCTGACATCACTGGATAAATCCTCAAGACAAAAATCAACAAAGAAACGGCAATCCTAAATGACTCACTAGATCAGATGGACTTAATTGACATCTTCAGAACATTTCACCCCAAAGCTGTGGAATATACGTTCTTCTCAAGTGCACATGGGGCATTTTCAAAAATAGACCACATATTGGGTCACAAGCAAAGTCTCATCAAATTCAAGAAAACTCAAATCATATCAAGCATCTTCTCAGATCACAATGGCGTAATATTAGAAATGAACTACAATGAAAACAATCCAAAACATTCACACTCTTGGAAGCTGAAGAGCATGTTATTAAATATTGATTGGGTTACCAATGAGATAAAAGAAGAAATTAAAAACATTCTGGAAACTAATGACAATGAAAACAGTACAATCCAAAACCTGTGGGACACAATGAAAGCAATCCTGAGAGGGAAAGTTATAGCTCTGCGGGCCTACCTCAAAAAACAAGAAAAAATGGTAGTAAATCATCTAACTTTACCACTCAAAGAATTAGAAAGAGAGCAACAAGAAAAACCCAGAGTGAGCAGAAGGAAGGAGATAATAAAGATTAGAGTAGAAATCAATGACATAGAGACAAAAAACAATACAAAAGATCAATGAAACCAAGAGCTGGTTCTTTGAAAGGATAAACAAGATTGATGAACCTCTAGCCAGGTTCACCAAGAAGCAAAGAGAGAGGACACAAATAAACAAAATCAGAAATGAAAGAGGTGAAATACCAACAAACCAAACAGAAACACAAAGAATTGTTAAAAAATACTATGAACAACTCTACTTCATCAAACTAGACAACCTGGAGGAAAAGGACACATTCCTAAAAAATACAGCATTCCAAAACTCAATCAGGAAGAATCTAAAAATCGTAATAGGCATTTAACTATGGAAGAAATTGAAGCAGTAATCAAAAAGCTTCTATGATCAAAAGCCTGAGGCCAGACAGCTTCACAGGGGAGTTTTAAGAAACATTCAGGAAGAACTAAAACCTGTTCACCTGAGACTATTCCAAAAATATTCAAGAAGAAAGAACACTTCCAAGCTCATTCTATGAAGCCAGCATTACCCTAATACCAAAAACAGATAAAGACAACACAATGAAAGAGAATTGTAGGCCAATATTCCTCATGAACACAAATGCCAAAATCCTCAACAAAATCCTAGCAAATCAGATCCACCAGTACATCAGAAAGATCATGCACCATGACCAACTAGGATTTATCCCAGGGATGCAAGGATGGTACAATATCCGCAAATCAATAAACATAATACATCACATAAACAAATTGAGAGATAAAAAACACATAGTCATATCAATTGATGCAGAAAAAGCATTTGACAAAATCCAACACCCATTTTTGATAAAAACTCTCAGCAAGGTGGGAATAGAAGGATCATACCACAACATAATAAAGCCATATATGACAAACTCACAGCCAACATCATACTCAATGGGAAAAAAACTAAAACCATTTCCCCTTACAACAGGAACAAGACAGGGATGCCCACTCTCACCACTCCTGTTCAACATAGTACTTGAAGTATTAGCCATCGCTATTAGACAAGAAGAAATAAAAGGCATCCAAATTGAAAAAGAAGTAAAACTGTCCTTATTCAAAGATGACATGATATTGTACATAAAAAACCCTAAAGACACTGTTAAAAAACTATTACACTTAATAAATTAATTCAGCAATGTATCAGGATACAAAAATAATGCTAAGAAATCTATGGCATTTCTATATACCAATAGTGAATTTATAGAAAGAGAGACTAAAAAAGCAATCTCATTTAGCATCACACCACAAAAATTAAGATACCTAGGAATTTTCTTAATTAATGTGTTAAAAGACTTTTACTCAGAAAACTACAGAATGTTGAAAAATGAGATAGAGGAAGACATAAACAGATGGAAGAACATACCATGTTCATGGATTGGTAGAATCAATATCATTAAATTGTCCATACTACCCAAAGCAATCTACAAATTCAATACACTTTCCATTAAAATACCAATGGCATATTTCACAGACCTAGAGGGAACTCTCCAACAATTCATCTGGAAAAAAAAGACCCCGAATAGCTGCAGCAATCCTGAGAAAGAACAAAGTGATAGGATTTCCATACCAAATATCAAGCTATATTACAAAGCCACAGTGCTCAAAACTGCCTGGTAATGGCACAAGAACAGACATATAGATTAATGGAATAGAATAGAGAACCCAGAAATTGACCCAAACCAATATGCTCAAGTAAAATTTGACAAAGGAGGCAAGAACATACAATGGAGTCAAGACAGTCTCTTCAATAAATGTGTTGGGAAAAAATGGACAGATATATGCAAAAAAATGAAAGTAGACCACCAACTTACACCATAAAGAAAAATAAACTCAAAATGGATAAAGGACTTAGACATAAGGTGGGAAAGCATAAAAGTACTAGAGGAATTTAAAGGCAACAAAATCTCAGACATATGCTGAAGCAATTTTTTTCACTGATACAGCTCATAGGTCATTGGAAACTAAAGAGAAGAAAACAAATGGGACCAAATCAAAATGAAAAGCTTCACAGCAAAAGAAACCATCAACAAAACAATAAGAAAGTCCACTGCATGGGAGAACATATTTGCCAATGTTATCACTGATAAGGGTTTAATCTCCAACATTTATAGGGAACTCATATAACTTAACAAAAGGAAGATAAACAATCCAATAAAAAATGAGCACAGGACCTAAATAGACACTTTTCAAAAGAGGACATTCAGAAAGCCAAAAGACATATTAAAACATGCTCAAAGTCACTACTCATCTGAGAAATGCAAATCAAAACAACAATGAGATACCATCTCACACCTGTCAGAATGGTATCATCAACAAATAATAAGTGCTGGAGAGGATGTGGAGAAAGAGGAACTCTCTTGCACTGCTGGTGGGAATACAGACTGGTGCAAACACTATGGAGGACAGTGTGGAGTTTCCTCAAAAAATTAAAAATGGAACTCCCATTCGACCCTGCAATCCCACTTCCGGGAATATATCCTAAGAAAGCAGAAACACCAATCAGAAAGAATATATGCATCCCTATGTTGATAGCAGCACAATTTACCATGGCTAAGATTTGGAAACAGCCTAAGTGCCATCAGCAGATGAGTGGATTAGAAAACTGTGGTATAGGTATACAACGGAATACTATGCTGCTGTAAAAAAAGAAGGAATTCTTACCATTTGCATCAGCATGGATGGAACTGGAGAGCATTATGCTAAGAGAAATAAGCCAGTCAATGAAAGAAAAATACCTCATGATCTCACTTACTTATGGATAATAATGACCATTATAAATTGATGAACATAAACAGATTCAGAAGGAGAACAACATTGAACAGACTGTCAAACTACAGCTGAAATGCTCAGGAGGGTTGGGGGGGAGTTAAGAGATCAACTGAAGGACTTGTATGCATACATATAAGCATAATCAATGAACACAAGACACTGGGGGGGGTAGAGGAGTAGGGGAGAAGGTCAAGGGGAAAAATGGATACTTATTTAACACTCTTTGTAATTCTCTAAGCAATAAAACAAAATTTAAAAAAGAGTATTTGGGCTATAACCACATAGAAAACAAAACAAAACAAAACAAAAATGCCAAGGCCAAAAGAGAAAGAAAGAATCTCAAAAGAAGCAAGAGAAAAACAGTTACTTACCCACAAGGGAGTCCCCATACGATTGTCCGCTGATTTCTCAACAGAAACCTTGCAGGCCAGAAGGGAGTGGCAAGAAATATTCAAAGTGATGAATAGCAATAACTTACAACCAAGATTACTCTACCCAGCAAAGCTATTATGTAAAATTGATGGTGAAATAAAGAGCTTCACAGACAAGAGAAAGCTAAAGGAGTTCATTGCCACCAAACCAGGATTATTTGAAATGCTGAAGGACATTCTTTAAGAAGAGGAGGAAGAAGAAAAAGGTAAAAATTAAAATTATGAACAACAAGGTGTCAACAAATACATATCTATCAACCAGTGAATATAACAATTAAATCAATAGAAATATCTAATGAACAGAATATATTGGTGAATAGAATAGAATTAAGGGTGTAGAAAGGGAATGGACTGACACTTCTCAGGGAGAAGGGGGTGTGAAGGGTATGGGAAGAGACTGGACAAAAATCTGACATCTATGGATGAAGACAGTGGTGGAGGTAAGGGCACATGGTGGCGGGGAAACCAGGTGGAGGGGAACTATGGGGGTTAAAAAAAAGAACATCTGTAATAATTTTAATAATAGAGATTTATTTTAAAAAAAGAAATATAGAGATGTCATTTACATACCTGAGTTTGCTATCATTTCCCATGAAGGTAAATGAAATAAAAGGGTAAGATGTTCTTGTGAGGTCTTTATTTAACATAATACAAAAAATAAAAATTCATCTATAGACATGTTAAAACAAAATTGGAAAGTGCATCTTCCTTTTTGGTTACCTTCAGTTTGTATAATTTATTTCTCACTATGTATAACTAATCATGAGGTTTGGCAACCACTCAAAGAATCTGAATTTTAAAGGTAAAAATAAGAGGTTGTAGATAGCTATTTCTAATACCAGGAATAAGGATACTGTGCATGGAGTTTATAGAAATAGTTCTCATAAACCAACCATTAATATAAGTGTTAATAAACAAAAAATCAAAACCAGTGTTATTGGAAATTGGGTGTATGTGACTTTAGAATTTTTTGGCTTATAGTCAGCCTTTCACCAGCAGACCAGTTGATGTAATTAAAAAAAATATATATATATATATTATATCTATCAATATATCTATCAATATATCAATATATCAATATATCAATATATCTATATATCTATATATCTATATATCTATATATCTATATATCTATATATCTATATCTCTATCTATCTATCTATCTATCTATCTATCTATCTATCTATCTATCCATCTATCTATATAGATTTCAGAGAGGAAGGGGGAGAGAGAGAAAGAGATAGATAGAAATATCAATGATGAGAGAGAATCATTGATCGGCTGCCTCCTGCATGCCCCCTAATGTGGATCAAGCCCGCAACCCTGGCATGTGCCCTTGACTGGAATCTACCTTGACCCTCAAGTCCCAGGCCAACACACTATCCACTGAACCAAACCAGCTAGGGCAGTTGATGCAGTTTTAATGAGCAGGAGAGTAACCTTTCAGAACACCTATCAATCCCTGATCAACACAGATTTCTGCCTCTTCAGCTTACCTAGAAAGATTGTTTTTCTGAAATCTCCTCTAGAAACATGGAGCTATGATAATTACTTCCAACATTAGCTGAGTATTTAAAATGTTACATCCTATCCTATCTAATAAAAGAGTAATAAAAGAACAATTAACTGTCACTTTGGGACAAAAAATAGCGGTGCCCATAGCAGTGGAGCAGGACGCTGGTGGCATTACCCTGGCAACTGGAGCCCAGGAGGCAATCAGACCACAAGCAGTACCAGCAGGGCCTGCTGAGAGGTTGCCATGATGACTCCTGAGCAGACAAGTGGAAGCTGCAGGTGGTGCCCAGCAGGGCCTGCTGGGTGCTGGCTGTGGAGGAGGGGAAGCCAGCGTGGGGACCCCTATAGGTAGCAGCCAGATAGGGGTGGCTGCTGACAGGGGGACCAAGGGAAGCAAGCTATCGGGGAGCCCCCCAGCCACTGCCCTGGCTGGGCCTCAGCCAGGGCAGTGGCTGCAGATGAGGGGATGAAGGAGTGAGAGCCATCAGGGACCCCGTAGGCGGCACCCAGCAGGGCCTGCTTGCCCATCCCCATGGTGTGGAGCAGACAGGCCCAGCAGAGAGCAGAGAACCACGTTGAGTGGGCCCAAGACATCAGTAGCACATCTCCTGAAGGCTCCTGAATTGGATATGGTGCAGGTCCAGCTGAGGGACCTCCCCGCCTGCCCTCCCCATCCCCTACCTGTGTACAAATTTCATGCACCGGGCCCCTAGTATCTATACTAATAAAAGGGTAATATGCTAATTAGACTGGGAGACCTTCCAGGAGACCTTCTGGACATCCTTCTAGACAAAGCAATGGTGGCAGGGCCAAGGCAGAGGCGGTTAGGGGCAATCAGGCCAGGAGGGGAGGGCAGTTGGGGGTGATCAGGCTGGCGGGAGGGAAGTTGTGGACAATCAGGCCAGCGGGGGGCAGTTGGGGGAAATCAGGCAAGCAGGGGGGACATTTGGGGGAGAGCAGGCTGGCAGGGTGGGGGCAGTTGGGAGCGAGCAAGATGGCCAGCAAAGTGGTTAGGGACAATCAGGCAGGCAGGTGAGTGGTTAGGAGCCAGTGGTCCTGGATTGCGAGGGGAATGTCCAACTGCTGGACATCCCCTGAGGCATCCAGATTGGAGAGGGTGCAGACCAGGCTGAGAGAAAATGCCCCCCCCAGTGCACAAATTTTGTGCACCAGGTCACTAGTAATATAATAAAGAGCTAATATGATAATTAGAACAAACAACAGAACAACCATCAGGATGACCTTTCAAATGAAGCCTGGGTTGTGAGGGGTTCTGAGGGGTTGTGAGATCTGGCTGGGGCTGCAAGAACTGAGCCCCTTACACAAATTTTGTGCATCGGGCCTCTAGTATTACAATATTCAATGAGCCATGTTTCAGGGCCTCCTCCACCCAAATAAATAAACATCAACACACTAAGATAATCCATAAACATAACATTTATCAAAACCATTGCTTAAATAGAAAATAAACTAATGTTTTTTTTAGTGAAACAGTCTCCTAAATGGTAGACATGTTTGTTCTGGAATCAATGTCTTCAATCAAATAAAACCTTGTTTCTAGAGCCAGTTTTTGTTGTAATGGAGCTTCTATTTAAGAGAATTGCAATATGAATCTCTCCTTGCCACCTTTGGATTTACTGCAGTTTAAGTGTAATTGACTTCAGGTGTTAGTTTTGGGATTGTGGTCTGGGTGTATTTGAAGTATAAATCTGCCATAATTCAAAGGTCACACCTCAGACTGCTGGAGGCCTCTGGTCATCATCTTTTGGAAATTTTTTTTTATTTCATTGCTTAAAGTATTACAAGTGATAGATAAGTATTACAACAGATGATAGGTAGATCTCCATTTTTTCCCCTTGCCCTTCCCCCCCTCCCTAACCCCCAGTTTCCCGTGTCCACTGATTATGCTCCTATGCATGCATGCAAGTCTTTCAGTTGATCTCCCAACTCCCGCCCAACCATCCCCAGCCTTCCAGGCTGCTCTGTCTCTGTATTTGTTTATGTTTATCATTTTGTAATGGTCTTTATTATCCATAAATAAGTGAGGTCATGTGGTATTTTTCTTTCATTGATTGGCTTATTTCACTTAGCATAATGCTCTCCATTTTAATGCAGACTGGTGCAGCCACTATGGAAGACAGTTTGGAGTTTTCTCAAAAAATTAAAAATGGAACTCCCATTTGACCCTGTGATCCCACTCCTGGGAATATATCCCAAGAAACCAGAAACACCAATCAGAAAGGATATATGCATCCCTATGTTCATAGCAGCACAATTCACCATAGCTAAGATCTGGAAACAGCCTAA
>PVJC01020691.1:0-28919 GCA_004026665.1 Murina feae
AGAAGGAGGCCCATGCTGCTACTGGCTCCTGGTGGAAAGCTTTGACAGGAAAATAGCAGAGATCTTCTTCACAGTGATGACTTTCTTCCAGGCAAATAACAAGCAGGGTTTCTGATCATTCCTAATATAGCATACTATGCAACAAAACTACATTACATAAAAAAGAGAAAAAGCTAGGGAGATAAGTTCTGCTGTTTGATAAGAAGAAAAGAAACGCCAGCAAGCAAGTCAAAATTTGATCCTGGTGTCAGCATCGGGTTTACACTCAACGTATGTGCTACAGAACTGGGAAGATTTATAAAAAAGGAGACGCGAATGGCTCTGTGCACAGAGGATGGGCGAGGGTGGCTGTGACGAGAGTCCTGTGTGGGTGACTGTGGGTGGATAACACTTCAGGCTCCAAAGGCAAACTGAGAGGCTGCTGCCTGAGCAAGTAACGTCACTCTCTGAACCCCAGTGTCCTCCGAGGCAAAACACAGTAATTCCCACAGCCACTGCTGAGAGAGAATTATGAGATGACTATCAGAACTTTATACCAACCATTACTTAGTCTTCTATGGTCTTCAGAAATGATTATTTATTGTTTTGCCATGATGTTCTCAAACATTTCCTTTGGGTAAATCCTTGGTACTTTATGGTTTTGTCCCATTCGTGAGTTGGGTATTTATTTCTTTTATGTTACTGCTAGTCTAGAGAAAGGCGAATGAATCTGGCACACTGATAATCTGACATGAGTGAATTCGTTTTAAAAAATTAAAATTACTGGTGAGTGAACTCTTAATGGTTCTCACAGTTTCAAAAAACGATTTACTCTTCCCCGTGGGAGTTCCTTTATCAGTGGGGGTTCTGCTGTTAATAAAAATATATTTTTGAAAAGTCATGGTCTGGAGTACAGAAAGGATGGTAAAAAAATAGGTATTTGCTACTCATTTGAGAGGCTTTCCCCATCAAAATGTCCTGGAATCCAGGTCACCGAAATTGCTCATTCATATCGCACTGCCTGAGCCAGACTGATAAAGGACTGGCAGAGATGGTATCAGGATGCCACGGAGCCGCTGAAGAGGGAAATGAGCGAGCAACACTGCCCTTCAGAAAGGCCGGAGCCAGGCTCCCAGGACACCCTGACCAATCTGGATGGAGCAGGAAGGTGTTGGCTATAAAGTGAAAACAGCAGAGACCAGCTGATAACATGAAGTGAATTTACATGGGGAAATGTCCCCGTCTTTGCAATAGCAAATAAGGCAGTGAGCATGATGTCATTTCCAGACATCTCGTGACAGGATTCTGATGGTTGTGTCATGAAAAAACAGCCTCAAAGGAATTATAGAACAGGCATGGGGGACCTCCTGTTCCAAACCGTCTCAAGCCCTGGAGTTAAATAATCCTTCCGTTCAATTACATGCCCACTAAGCACTATTATTCCTACTCTTGTGTTTCTTATGGTATCAAGTTCACTTATTTGTTACGCTTTGCTATGACTAATGAAATTGTTGTCATAATGGAAAAAATGTAAGTCAAAATTTGAAAATCTGAAAGGAAGGAGAAATCACTAGAATTGTGGAGAGAATGCAAGAATCCACCGAATGAAGAGCTTCTTTTCCAGTTTCCTTCTTAAACACAGCTTAACGCCGAATTATGTGGTAGGTGCTATTTTACAGGTGTTTGAATGTATAAAATAAAGAAATGGTTAAAACAACAAACTTCTTAGAATCTTGTAATTTTTTGAATATATAAAATGAGGCCCATGGAATATAATAAAAAGATCCAACAGTATATCAAAGGGAAGAAAAGGAAAGGAAAGAAAAGAAGAACAAAAAGTTGAAAAGGAAAGAGGAAGAAGTGAAGAGTAGAGCTCAAGAAGATGAGAGGCACAGAGCAAACACTCCTCACTGCAGCAGCAATTTCAGAACTAGAGGGAGATCCATCCAATCATCTAGCAAATACTGACTGGGCATAGGCTTAATTCATGTCAGTGCCTTCCCAGAGGCTGGGGATACTATGGTGGCCACAGCAGACACGATTGTTATTTACCACTACAGACAACCATCGCGTGAATGGGACTTTGTTGGTCTACATGGCTAGAGACATACAGTTCTCCAGAAGAAAAAATTATAAAAGCAAGCACTCAATTAATCCATTCCACAAACACTTATTGGGGTCCATATGTGCTGGGCCCTGGAGATAGGTCAGAGCCTGCCCCATGTCATGCCATGCTGGAGATATAAGAGTGGAGACAGGCAGCAAACAACAACTAAATCCATTCACGATGATTAGTGTTATGGAGAAATACAGAGCAGGGCAAGGGAAACCCAGAAACCTGTCTTGTTATCACTATTTTGGGGATGATACTTTTCAAAGGTTGATTAGTAAGGTTTCTTCGATCAGGTGGCATTTGAAGGCTAAGTTGAAGGAAGGGAGGGTAGAAGCCATTTGGTTGTCTGGGGGAAGAAGGAACATATGCAGAGAGCCTGGGGCAGGAGTGTGTTTGTAGTTTGTGAGAAGGGGCAGCCAGAGAAGTAAGGCAAAAGGAATGACACATGAGAGAAGGAGAGTAGGGCTGAGGGGGAGGAGGAAAGGAGTGGGGGGTGACAGAGTAAAGCAGAGAAGAAGGGAAGACGGGAGAGGCACAGAGAGGCACGTGGAGAGGCAGGTCTTAGGAGGCCTTAGGGCCACTGTAAATACTAGGGCTTTTCCTGTTGGTGATATGGTTTTGAGCAGAGATGGGCCATAATTCACTTGTGGGGGACCAGGATTCTCAGATGACAGGTTTTGGAACACATCTTTTCTGGGGAGGACTCGGGGGACACTGTGTAAAAGTTGGATCCATGGGCCAGTAGAGAGCCCTTTAAAAGAGAGGAAGGAGGGGCACATTACACCTCTTCTCTGTAAAACAGGAGTCAGAAGAGACAGGAGGAAGGTTTCTAGGGATGGGGAGAAGGGGGACACATCTGACCTGCACTGGGTCTACCAGGGAGTTTCATGTTTGGGAGGCAGAGAGCCCAGTGCTGGCTCCTTTGGAAGTCAGGGTGGTTACTTAGCCTCACTTTGGCCCATGTGATGGAGGCAGAAGTCTGCCTCTGGGAATGCTAAGTTTTTCCTGACAAAAGAGACCACTGCACTGTCTTCTCCTTTCAGACTACAGATATGGTAGCGGGATGAAAAGAATGAATCTCTGGATGAAAGAATGAAGAAACAGGAGATTGGTCCCTAATTGCAACTGTTTGCTATTGGGCTTCTTGTTAAATAAGAGAAATAATATCCTAAAAAACGATTGGGGCCAATTTAAAAAGGCTATCTACTGTATGATTCCAAATATATGACATTATAGAAAAGGCCAAACTGTGGGAATAGTAAAATGGTTAGTGGTTTGGGAGGCTGTGGGGGAGAGATGAATAGGCAGAGCACAGAGAATTTTTAGGGCAGAGAAAATGCTCTGTATGACATTTCAATGATGGATATAGGATAATTATACATTTTTCCAAATTCATGGAATGTACAACACCAAGAATGAACCCTAAAATAAACGATGGATGTTGGTGATTATGATGTGTCAGTGTAGGTTCATCTTTGTTTAAAAATGTACCGTTCTGGTGTGTGATGTGTATGGAAGGATATGCATGTGTGGGGGCAGACAGTATATGGGAAATCTCTGTATCTTCCTCTTATTGTTGTAAACCTAAAAGTGCTCTAAAAATAAATCTTAAAAAAAATATGAAGTCGAACACTAAAATTGAATTTTATTGCATGAACTGAATGCAATCTTAACTGAAAAATCATTGCCACTAGTCACTAGAAGTAATTACATACTTTTTGGGTATTATTGTATTGAATACTCACCACAAGCTTCTGATAGTAGAACTATCATTATTCCCTTTCACAGATGAAGAAACTAAGGCTATAAAAGTCTGAGTAATAGTAACCATGAACTTATGCTGGTGGTGCTATCATTATCCCATTTTACAAGTGGAAAAACTGAGGCCCAATGAGGTTGAGAAACTTGCTCTAGGTCTCATAGCAAGAGGCTGAACAAGGCAGTCTGACACTTGGACCACATAGGCTACATGGTCAAACTCTAATGCTATTCTATCCATCGTGTTCTCATACCAATGTCTCCACTGTCATCACGCAGTCACTGGGCTCTGCCGGAGTTGCAGAGTTGCCTGTGGGGTTCTTTTTCCTGTGTAAGTTAGTACCCATGACATCCAGGATAGGAAGGTCAACAGTCACTGCATGTGCTTGAGCAAAAGCCAAGTGATGAGAGCAAGGTGCATGGGGGACGCATGAGCGGGGGCTGCAGTTCTGGGTGCGGGGGAAGTGAGGGGAGAGCTAAGGCTACCACAGGTTTTGCTGCAAAGGCTTATGTATGGGAAATTCACATGTTACAGACTGAATGAACAACTGGTCCTGGGATAGGTCTAGGCTCCTGGTATTTATGCTGGTGTCTACACCAGGAGAACAAGGAACACTGAGTTGGATGTGAGGACACACAAGACACCAGAGTAGCATGAGAACTATAAACCCAGACCTTGAATTAAAAAGATACAGGTTCACATTCTTGGCTTTGCCATTTACTTCTTGTGTCACTTAGTGAGGCAAGACATAGCCTCTTTATACATCAACGTCCTCTGAAAAATGGAGTAGGTAGGGCTAGTGTAAGGATTAAATGAAAAGGTTTACACAGAGCACACAGCATAGTGCCTGGGCAAATGTTTCTTGGTGCTACTGTTATGAGACAAATTGATAGCAGAAGCTACTTCTCACCCCCAAAGTGCTACATACAGTGTCCTTGTGTTAGGGTCATAAAGATGTACACCTGGGTAAATATAATGGCTTGTTTAGAGAACATGTTAAAATCAATATGGGACAGTAAATTTATTAGAAAGATCAGTTCAGATAGTTATGCTGTCATCTCAAAGACTGATGATTCTAGTTCTCCAGGGCTTTCTTATAAAAAGAACAAGATCTTTATTCCAACAATTTACACGAATCTTCAGCAGATCCCTCTTTTCACGAACAATGTCCTGTTCAGAGTCATGTAGCCCTAGAAAGCCACTGCTCAGCCTTGTTTAGACTAAACCTTCACCCAAGGCAGGATGACCATGGCTTTGTCCCTTCCGCACAGTGTGGTCTGCCCAGAGCACACCAATGAATAGTGAGCAGACGAACCAACCAGCGATGTGTGTCCCTGAGACAGACTGGGTTATATTAAAGATGACTTCAAATTCTATGGTATCTTCCCATGGAGAGGTGGAATCTCCTCTCCTTCAGTCTGGGCTGGCCTTCATGACTGATGAATGCACTGAAGAGCCATTCTGGGATTTCCCAGGCTAGGTCATTGTAAGCCTTGCAGCTCCCCTGAGACCAGAGGGTTTGCTCTTGGAACCCTTAGCTGCCATGTCAGAAGTCCAACCGTGTGGAAAGACCCAAGACAACCTGGAGAGTCAGAAGGGTGCAGCTGAGCCCAGCCTTCTAGCTGTGCCTACAAAGTGAGGCCCTTTGGGACCTTCTAACCTGCCCACCTACTAGCTGAATCACACCAAAGGACCTTGACTGATACCACATGGAACAGAAGAACCACCCCACGGATCCCTGCCCAAATTTCTGACCCATGAAATCATGAGCAATGAACAATATGGTGGTAGTTTTAGGCCACCAAGTGTTGGGTGCTTTGTTACATGTCAATAGCGAACTGAAACATAAACACTGCTAGTCTTGTGACTCAGGCTCAGAGGACAAACAACTACCAATGAAAGCTTTTGAAAAGGGCTCAACACTGGGGTTGAGAAGACAAAAACCCCTGAGGGGCACAGATGAGACCAAGGGAAGTGCTTTTCTCTAGTCCGGACTAGGGGTAGGGAACCTTTTTTCAAGGGCCATTTGAATATTTATTAACATCATTTGCTTAATAAAATTCACTTAGTATAAATTTATGTTGCTATGTAAAAAGCTCCTAGATTTATTGAATTTTGAGTCCCGCCTGCGGTTGCCTTGACAGGGCCAGACCAAATGACTCCTTGGACCTTATACAGCTCTCAGGCCGGATGTTCCTCACGCCTGCTCTAGCCCATTTGTCCTTGACAATGTTTGCAAATGAAGTTGGAAACTTCCCTCTGAAGAACAGTAACCGTACACCCCGAGGTGCCAATGCACTACTCAGCTGGGTGGACGCCAGGAGCTCAGCGAACTGCCCCTTACGCCACAGGGGAGCACTGCAGTACTTATGCCGTCAATGTGGTGATGTAACCAGCAGCCTCTACATTGTTAAAGGAGAGTGACAGTTTGGCACAAAGACGTGTGAATGCAAATGATCAGATGCAAACTAAAAGAGAGATGACGATTTCTGAGAGCTGTGCATAAATTTTTTGGCGGTTCTTGAAATGGAAAATGATTGTTAACTTGGGGAATAAATACCAGAGCAATCTGTTTCCTTGGCTGCGTGCTGTGGAGCAATTTTAAAGCACTGAAGTGCTTTCCATACTTCCTAATCACTCAAGTCCAGAACTGATTATGGTGCTCAGCATCCTCTCAGATTCGCACCATCAGAGCACTCCACGTCCTTCAGGGAGTGGTTTCACCTTGAAAGTGGGCGCCTGCATCCAGAGGCACATATGGATACAGCAGGAGCAAACATTTAACTGCAGCGCAACCCACAACGGCCAGGTGCTTCAGAAATCACTGATGGCCCAGCTCCGAGACAACCGGATTCACTTTCTCCTTTCTCACAGGAACAAAACAACCTCCCTCAGAAAACAAAACAAAAAAAGGCTCTACCAGAAACCAAACGCCCCCAAGCAACAACAAAAGAGAAATTTAGATTGTTGAGACCTGTGGGCAAGGACACACAACACACACACACACACACACACACACACACACACACACACAGATGTATAGGACATCTCTGGAAGGAATCTCAATAAATTGGTAGCTGTGGTTTTTTGCAGGGAGAATTGAAGGGCTGAAGAACACTGGGAGGTTAGTGGATGAGGAAGACTTATTATTATTATTTAACCATAGCCTTTGGAATATTTTGAATTTTTAAAAAATCATATGCTGTATTACTTTTCGAAATAATGAAACAGAATAATTCTAAACCTGTATGTGGTACTTATGGTCTGCTAGGCACTGTGTTCAATGCTTTATGTATATTCACTCATTTAATACTTATAATAACCTTGTAATTAGACATGACTCTATTATACTGATTTTACAGATGAGGAAACTGAAGTACAGAGAAGTTAAGTAACTTGTTCAAGGTCACACAGCTAGTAAATGCAGAGCTGGGATCTGGACCCAGATACACTAGCTCTGGAGTCTGTCCTCTTAATTATTACATAATACTGGCTTGCCAAAAATAAATATACTCAGTTGCCTACTCATAAGAGAGTTGAAGCAGATAAAATAGTTCTTTACTTTTCTCATGTGGCCCTCCACAAAGATGGGTGAAGAAGATAATGGCTCAAAATAACCAAGATACAATCTTAAACCTGTAGGGGTTTAGAGGGCTTTGAAATTGTGTGACTATAGGTTAAAAGCATGTATTTTCCAAGTTGCTTAATCCTTCCGAGACTCAGCAGCTATTCTATGCAGGTGCTCTGCTAAATCTTGGGGATAAGTAGTGAATAGAATAGAGTTCCTGCTCTTGAGAAATTTATTGTATCCTGGGGGGCGACAGGCAGTAAATCAATAATCACACAATCATCATAATGTGAGCAATAAAGAGAAATTAAAGGGTACACGGAGAGATGATGATTGGGGGTCCACTTCTACTAGGTGGTCAGGAAGTGACATTTAGACAGAGTGCTGTAGAATGGGCAGGGGTAAAGCAGGGAAACAGAGGAGGTGGGGGGAAGCAAAGTATTTTGGGTGTAAAGGCCCTGTGGCTGGAAAGAAGTACCTGTTTCAGGACAGAAAGGTCTCTGTGGCTAAAGCCAGGTGAGTCAAATTGAGTTTGGAGAAAGAGGCAGATCATGTGGACCATGGCAAGTATTTCACTATTTTCCTAAGAGCCATGGGAAGTCACTACAGGTTATAAGTAGGATTGATGTAATTACATTCACTTCTTTGTTGTTGTTGTTAATCCTCACCCAAGGATATTTTTCCATTGATTTTTTTTTTTTAAGAGAGAGTGGAAGAGAGAGGGATAGATAGATAGATAGAGAGAAACGTTGATGTGAGAAAGACACATCAATTGGTTGCCTACCGCAAGCACCATGCCATGACCAGGCCTGCAACTGAGGTGTGTGCCCTTGACCAGAATCGAACTCTTTTTAAGATTACTTGGGCCACCATGTGGAAAATATACAAAGAAGAAGGCAATGGAGAAAGAGGAAGACCAGCTAGGAAGCTACTGTAAGAATCCAGGAAAGCAATGGAGATGGCTTGGAATAAAGTGCCGGCAGAGAGAGCAGTAGATAAATTTGAGATGTTTTAATGGAATGATATTTTATAAAATTAGTATGATAATGTTAGCTATGAATTGTTATTATAAAGCATAATGTAGGTGTGAAAATGCTTTGTCAATTATGAAGTGCTAAACAGAGGTCACTATTACTATAGATGAAGAACCAAGTACATACTAGTAGGACTCTAACCTGCTCAAAGCCACACAAAGGCTTAGTGGCTGGGAGGAAGTTGACCTGTGATCCCTTCACCCCTTTCTCTGGGGTGTGCCTGGGAGAAGGAGAAGAAGGCTAGTGACCAGGTCTAATTTCCTTGTCAAGTGGGTCTCAGGGTAAATAGAATAGTAATATTTAGGATGTGTCTGGCTAGTCTATAGAACTCAGGGTCTATGAAGCAGAGCTCCTTGGAGAACATCACATCAGCTCTACAACTCTCTGGGGTACAAAATAGAAATTTTTTCATCATTGAAAAACTCCACAGTGAGTGGTGACCCCTTCATCCTCCCCTATTATTCTGGGGGAGTGGTGTGTGACAGTGAGGGGAGCTAGGACCTGGGGAGCCGCTCCTGAGGTTCCAGAGTTTTCTTTACTTCACCTGAATCTCCAATTGCCTGTACCCTGGACATTACTGAGCAAAGCTTCATATTGGGTCTGAGCTCTGACTTGTGTGACATTATTTGACAATCTCACCCCACATGTTTATTCAGTGGCAGAGACTGTTTCCCCAGGTTAGTAGTCCCTGTGTAATATCAGGCCCAATTATAAGGTCCATGGGCGAAGAGAGAACAGATGTGGTTATATGTGACCCCCTCGCTAGTGGCCTAACTCTGATGTTTATTTGACACATCAGATATCCACCTACCTGAAAGACTGCTTTTTTAGTATAGTTATGCAATTTAAGAAACTTGATGTATCTGCCTTCATTGCGAATGAGCAAAACTGAGAGAACTCAATACTGGAGTCTTTGGGATGGCTCATATGATTTCCTGGTGAGGTGAATCAGGCCTTTTGGGGCTCCAGTGACTAATCCTAAGCACTTTAGAGAGGGCTCCCACCCTCCACTTGCCAAGGGATCAGTACAATATCAATGTGCAGCAGTGAACACGGTCCCCCAAACTACTCTTGGCCTTCCTAAGTCACGAGTTCTCTTCTCACTCTTCTTTTTAAAAGATGCACAATTTATCTCAGCATACAACTTCATTATGGAACTTAGGAAGGATAAGAAAGGGAACTGTCACTCTAGCGGGAAGGGAGAAAAACCTCTTTGTCTTCTCTGTCTCATAACAAAGTGTATTTATGCTGGAGGAATCAAAAGACAGAATCAAAAGGCACATGGATGTCCAATTCTACTCCTGGTACAAACATCTCTGATTATGAACTGAGCTGTTGCAGATAAAGCACACCAGAGGACCAGGGCTTCCTCTGGAAGATGCTAAGCATGAGGACATTGGCTTGTGTGATGGAAGTGTCAACATGTTTTATGAAGAAAAGTACGTCCTCTTTCCCCCCAACAAGCTTCCCAACTAAAACCTGGTGTTTACCTTCAGCAAGTGGGTCGAGGGTGTGTATCATGAGCTGGAAGATGCTATTCCTCATGAGACTGTTGTGGAGGGAGGCAGAGCTTCCACCTCGCTGGAGACGTGGCTTGGCCTGAACAGAGAAACCAGAAAAAGATGCTGTTAGTTCTCAGAAACCAAAGGTAAGTGCATTACACGGAAGTTCCTCCTCGTGTCTGGTGGTCACTTGTTTCTGTCACATGATCACACACTGTTGACCAAAGATTCCTAGGCACATTTCAAATCCCCCAAAGGAATGGCTTTCTCACAGCCTTTCCTATTAAATAAATTTATTTTTAGAGCTTAGTAAATACTAGTCAATGTGCTATATGCTTCATTCACAAAATGAGCTAAATGAACTAGGCACTGTTATAATTCCCTTTAAAATATTTTAAATTGATTTCAGAGAGAAAGAGAGAGGAGAGAGAGAGAGAGAGAGAGAGAGAGAGAGAGAGAGAGAGAGAGAGAGAAACATCAATGATGAAAGAGAATCATTGATCAGTTGCTTCCTGCACAACCCCTACTGGAGATTGAGCCTGTAAGCCAGGCAAGTGTCTTGACCAGGATTCAAATGGTGACCTCCTGGTTCATAGGTCAACATTCAACCACTGAGCCACACCAATCAGGTTATTTCCTTTAGACAGATGAGGAAACTGTCATAGAGAAGTGAAATGAGATGTCCCATTCACACAAACAAGAAACGGAGGGTAGAGGAATGAATCTCAAGTTTGCTTCTCTCAGAATTTGTTACCTGAACCGTGGGTGGCCTCTACAATGTTTGCATTGTGCACCCTATCAGTAAAATGTTTGAGTATGTATGTGTATGTATATGTATCCATGTATATCTGTATCTATCTATATCCATACCTAAACTAAAAAATGAGCATCTAATCTAATAAAAGAGTAATATGCAAATTGACCCTCAGCTACACCCACAAGCCACGCCCACAAGCCATGTCCACCAACCAATCAGGAGCAGATATGCAAATTAATTCAACTAAGATGGCGGAGCCCAGTCCGCCTCAGCCCCACAACTGTAGTAGCCAGGCCTGTTAGCCAGGTAGGTGGTGGGGGAGGTGCGGGGGGGGGGCCCAAGGGGCAGAGCCATCAATTGCAGGAAACTGGGAAGGGGCGGAGCCAGCCATTGTGGGGGGTTTGGGAGTCTTCTGCCCAGGCCTGCATCCTAGGCCAGAGGCTACAGGCCTGGGAAGGGGTGGAGCTGGGATTAGACGGCAGGGGTGGAGCTGGTGATGGGAGTGAACTACAGAGGAAACACCTTTTCTTAATGCTCACTGGCTAAGCTCCCTGTATGCCACTGGAATATTCTTAGTAACTTGGGTAATAAGAATCCAAAAAGGCATCTAGGGTTTTTGTACCACATTCCTGGAGAAAAAAAATGAAGGTCCACTGCTGGAGGGCTAAGAAATGTCATATCATGTCCTAGCCGGTTTGGCTCAGTGCATAATGCCTCAGCTTGCTGACTGCAGGGTCTGGGTTCAATTCTGACCAAGGGCATGTACCTAGGTTGCAGGCTCCTTCCTGGTTGGGGCCCAGGTCAGGGCTCATGCAAGAGGCAACCAATCAAAGTGTTCTTCTCACTTTGATGTTTCTCTCTGTCTTTCCCTTCTCTTCCACATTCTCTAGAAATCAATGGAAACATATCCTCAGGTTAGGATAAAAAAGAAAGAAAGAAATGTCATATCCTATGAAAGACATATCTTGAAAATGCCTTAAGAAAGTTGTCATTTTTTCATGGTGAAGGGAATGGAGTCCGTGTTAATGAAAACACCTTGGTGGCTGCAGTGACTGGCAGTGGCTGCAGCAGCGGGGTGATGGGGCTGGTGGCTTCCCCTGATTAGCCTGGTTGCCTCCCACAAAGGGAGGCCAGAGTGCGGCTTAGGCCCGATCCCCATGGGGAGCAGGGAGCAGGCCTAAGCCATCAGTAGGACATCCCCTGAGGGCTCCCAATATGTGAGACGGGGCAGGCTGGGCTGAGGAACCCCTCCCCCACCAGTGCATGAATTTAGTGCACTGGGCCCCTAGTATATATTAAAAATCACTTGAAAAAGTGGATAGTATGAAGAAAAATATAGAAAGTAAATGATAGAGGTGTTAATATTTTCTCCTTCTCTTCAAAAGAACATCTCACACATCTCCCAGGGTTCCTCTTCTCTGCCCTGGACCACAGTTCTATTCCATGAAGCCCTACGGTCTGTGTTAAGTGAGATTTAAAGAGAGAGAACCACTTATTACAAATCTACAGAGAAACTTCCTAACTTCAAAGGGAGGATTTCTTTTGTATAAACTCCTGCTAGAGTGAAGCTTTCGGCACATAAATGAAACTGGCAGGTTAAGAGAGGAACAATGAACCTCTAGAGGTGAGATTACCAACAAACTCTTTGTTAAAATCTTCAAAAACAAACAATCTAAAAAAAATATCCAAACAGTGGATTGCAAACAACTTTTATCCTGATTAGGTACTGTCCTCTCCTTCTTGGATTGATTTTGTGTTGGTTAACACAGGGGACGACGCTCCAGAGGTCAAGCTTCACAGACAGAGATTTAAGAGAGGGCAACACAATATTCGGAAATGAATTTCTTTTGAACTTTTGATTCAAATTCTTGACATGAGATTTTTCTGGGGTCTGGTTAAAATAAATTACGGTTTCCCACTGCCTTCCAATCCTCTACCATGCAGGGTTTTCTAAAATGTTCCATTGTACTCTGGATCTACAGGGTGCTTTCCAAGAAAAGTCTCATAAGAGACTCCATGGTCAAATACTTTGGAAAGTGCTACACCCCAGACCAAAGCGTCTTTTGAGTTTTAAGATACACATTAGAGCACTAAGCTTAAAAAAAAATCAGGTAAACTTGGACAGTTTCTGAACTATTGCCCATGGAGCCTTACCCTGAAGAATACTGACTAATAATCATAATCTGTATGTTTGGATACAAACATTAAACCTAGAGTAAGTTTGAAGTATGGGTAACATGTCAGTATGAAGTACATGGAAATGTCTGAATTTCTTAGTCTGATTTTATTATAACTGATATTCTACTAGAAATTATGTTCCCAACTCTACAGGGTTTGGAGAAGAATCAGAGGGGATTACTGGTGCCTCAGTGATGAGCCAGACCATGGGCTCCTCAAGGGAAGAGTCTGGGTCTACACCGCTAGCCCAGTACTGGATCTGGCATATCCTGTGGGCTCTCAGTGAGTGTCATAAATCTTGGTTTTAAGCATTAGAGGAGAAAGGATGGGGCCGTATGTATCTTCATTCCTATGCCCTTCTGCCTTAAAAATCTGTAACATTTTTTAATGCATTGTGTTATTTGATTTAGATGGTTATGGTTCAAAATATTTTAGAGGCAAGGTGAAGAGATTTGAATAGATTTGAAATGTAATCACTGCTTAATGGCTGAAGACAAAAACTCTGAAGGTCATTTCCTTGTCATGCTTCACCCACAAGATGTGGTGTGTTAATTGGACAGGAACTGAAACATGTGCTTGTTGTTAATAATCGGTCATGACCGCTATGACTACGGTTCTTATTCTGAGAAACTGGCAGAACTCTGCTGTGAAGATCTTCATTAACAAAGGATTACAGCTATAAAAGAACTGAAAGCATTCTTTTGGGCATTATGCACACACTGGATATATAGATCTCATGCAGTATTTCTTTTTATGGAACCAACAGAAATTTCCAGCCAAAAATTAGGTGCATGCAGATACATAAAGAAAACAGATATCAAGCATTACATGCCTCCCCACAGTGTTCCCAAATATTAGCTCAATATCCCTTGGAATGTAATGTGGGACTATCTCACTCTTTCAACTCCTATAAAAGTTCATGCCAAATGAAAGAGAGAACTCAGCCTTTCTGAAATAGTCCCAGAGACAATTTGTCAATGAATGTCAGAATTCAGTTGACACTAATTGTAGGCCAGAGCACACACACAGCAGCAGATCAAACCCTTTAGTATTCCAAGGGAAAGGGTGATTTGTTGAGCACATGAGCCCCTTCTTCATACTTCCCACCCCCCTTCCACAGGCACAGACAGACAGGGCCACTGCTTCCTACCGGCAGAGTCGGTTCATCCTTGTCCCTGACTGTAGATGACTGTGTAAGAGAAAAAGACAAAAACAGAGACAAATAAACAAACGATGAAGCACATACAGGTTTCACGTTTAATAACAATCATCAGTATAGGGAAATATTTGTGAGTTTTTTTCCTGCTCCTTGGGAAGGATTATGCCAACACAAGAGGCAAAAAGTATATATTTCTAGCCAATATAATGGCTTGTTTAAGCATATGGTGCATGCTCCTGAAAGATCAAAGTTGAATGGGCAACCTAACTGCCCAGCAATAGAAGGCAGTTAAATCAATTAGGGCCTAGCCACAAAGTGGAATACCATGAGGTCATTAAAACAAACGGAGTGAGTATACATGTATTGACATGAAAAAAAAATCTAAGTTATATTAAGTAAAAAAAAAAAGTAAACCTTACTTCTATCTCATTTTGAAAACAAATAATGATGCTTTAGTATATGTAAAGAAAAAAAACAATGCAAGGATTATTCCGAAGTGTTACTGTTGGGAACAAGATTACAAGGAAGTGTCATTTTCCATGTCTCTTGGAGGGAGCCAACATTCACTGCCTCACATGTGGTCAACAAGAATAAATAAAGCCTGAAGAAGTAAAGTCACTGAATTAGACTAGGCTCATCCCACATGGAATTCAGATAATCCACCTTCTCTCCTACCCCCACTACTTCAAGTTGTTCATGCTAAAAGTGGAAGTATCTGTCAGGTTGAGGAAAGGTGACTAAAACACAGTAGAATGTGAGGACCTATGCATTTGTTGGGAGAGAACACAACTCACATAAGGTGACAATGGAATTCTACCAACAAGCCTCAAGTTCATGCTCAGACAACTACTGTGGTCACCCCACCTCAACTCTGAATGCACACAGCAAGAAAAACCTCGAGTCTTTCTCCCTGTCTTGCCTGCCTGGTCCTCCACACTCCAGTCTTCGCTGATCTGCATCTTCAAGAGTCATCACACACCTGGAGGCCCGCAGACAGGTGCAGAGCTGTTCTACACCGGCCGAGGCCCTAGACTCTCTTTTTCAGTCCTACCACACACGTCATACAAAGAACATTAAGTGGCCCCCACATTCCATCTAAAATATACATGTTTGTGTAAAAAAATGAAAGGCATTGTTATACTTTTGCATTTCAGATTACTGGCTACGTGCAATTCTTTGAATTGATGATTGGCGTGCTCAAAGCTTTGAAAAGTAAGAAAGATCAGTTCACAATTTGTTTTCCCATGTCATTTTAAAGAAGGCTAAATTTAATACTCAAGTTGACAATGAACATTTTGTAGACATTCAATCAAACCTTTAATTATCTTGTAGATACTTTTTTGGAGTTTAGAGTCAATATCAATGTATTTTTTTTCTTCTAGTTCTAAACATTTTTGTAGACCCTTGAAGAACTAGTAAACTCCCAGGCACCTACAGAAGTATTCTGACTTGGTGGTAATTTCCGAGCATAGCCCATGAGCATTACTAAATTGGCCACTGCCTCCTGGTTTGGGGCTTTCTCTTGGTGACTTTTCTAAAAGCACTATTATAAAAAAAAAAAATCCCGATTCTCTAGTTCCCAGGTACATGCTTGGGGAACTGGAGTGGACCTGAAATTGCCCTTTGATTTCCCTCTTTGCTCTCAAAGGCACTGTATGATCCTGTTTCTGTCTGGCAGGCCCTTTCATTTTCTCTTCTTCCACATCAGACAGCTCAACAAATGGCCCCACATTACACAGAACAATTCCCCAGGGAAATTATCCAGTGCAGCCAGCTCAGCCTTTGGACGCATGTTGAGGTGAACTGTTAGAGCACGCCTTTTCAGTTAGCAAATTTACACCTTGTGGCTTAATGGGAGACAAATAATTATGAGCGGGAAGTGATGCCACAGAACACGAAGAAACAGGATGAAAAGGGTGGTGGTCTTTATAACAGCAAACTATCACCAGCTAAGAGTTTCTTTTAAAAAACATATTTAAAGAAAATACTAGAAAGGAAAAAAAAAATCCAAGCCTGTCTTTTGGTTTGAAAGGACAAAAAAAAAAAAAAAAAAAAAAAAAAAAAGAAATATCTATCCCATTGACTTCCTTTTTTTCTCACAAGCAAGGAGGGTCATGAGATACAATAAATGAAAAGAAATGCCTTGTACATAGACGCTACAAAGAAAAATCTGAGTGCAGAGAAAAGTCTGAAATCCTGTACAAAATCTCCCACTGTTGAATGTCAGCAGCAGTTGACACTGTTATTTTTCTTTCAAGTGTAATTTGCAGACACGAATACACATCAGGTTACAACATAAATTTAGGTACATAAATGGCAGCTGAGGCCATTAAAATACTCCCTCCCCCCACTTGCCTTTCATGTAGCCCTGTTGTAAGAGAGGAGAAATGTGACATATGCTAATTCATTTTCAGGGGCTTACCCATATCTACTGATAATTCCTGACCCTCACCTGACTTAGCCTCACTAATTACACATCGAAGCAGCCCCACAGTCCTGCCAATGGGCTGCTGATTATGTTAGGAGTTCAATTTTAATGGGGTTTTAATTACATTGGAATATAAACTAGTGAAGGTGACAAGAAACAATTCAACTGTCTACAGCCCGTACAGTTTCTAACCACTAGATTATTTAGCTAATTATCTGGGTTTGGGTTGGCCTTGGTGCTATGAATTTATTTTCAGGGCCATTGAACATCTGGCAAGTTTAATCTAGCCCCTCGGGTGTTACAGGAAACAGCCTTTTAAAGAAACACCAATGTGACTTTAAGGCTTGATCTTGGCATTCCTATTATGCATTTTGCTTTGTAACCTCCTTAATTTTGAGCACACCAACACATCATACATTTGGAAGCCCAATTCATGGGGGTCAGTTAAAGGCTGTGCCTGCTATAGGAAAGATCTGTTAAGACTAATCCATCGCTTCCATAGTAATTCTCAATGAATATTTAAAAGAATTCATAAAATGCATCCCGAAGGGCCTCAAGTTGGGGCTCTGGTGTGCAACACAGACCTCCTCTTTATCATGAAAGCAGGACATCCACTAGGCCGGGGCATAAGAGAGATATGTTTTTGCATGAAAAAGAATTGTGTAATTCAGCTCTTTATATAATTTAAACTGTTCTTTCATAATTATGTCTTTCCGTAATTATTGCAAATCATTGATTAATTGATGAATAAAAACAACTGATGCTGCCATTAATATCTATTGTTCTCCCTGGTGGAAACCCCAATTCTATATGTGAATTTTACTATCTATTTGCTATGTTTTGAAAATGCCTCATCTCTCATCTAATAAAACATACAGCCCACTGAGAAGCATTCTTAATGCCATAAATCATTCACAAATTCTTAAATCCTCTCACTTCCTTTGATCCTTGAAAGCCACTGGTTGAGAAATAATTTCCTTGACTACTAAGTATAATTTTGATGTGAATTTGTACAGAGCCTTACCCCTCATACAGGCTTCCACTCTCACTTCTCACACATACACATTAAGCAAATACTGCACCATTTAGCTGCACCATAGCCACATGGCCCCTGGTTTACTCTGGCTGGTAATTGCCCACCTGCAAATCACATAATCAAACGGGCCACTGGGAAGATTTCATATGCCGATACTAGTGTATAAAGTAAGGGGTGGCTTTTCTGGCCAGTGGTTTGATAAAAACAGATAGAAACAGACAAGCAATTTGGCTCAACAGTCAAGTAACAACCATAACCATCTACTATCATAACCTCTCACTACGACCTGTGACATGTGTCTAAATTCATTGTGCCAAGGACCCAGAAGCAGATAAGACCTGTAAAAAACAAACTTAAAAGTATAATTATTTTGTCATAATTGTGATCCAAAACATAGATGCCAGTGATTAGAAATATTAATCCAATGTTTAATTGACATTCATTTTAATGTCTTAGAATTTAGAAAGGGTGAGTGAGAAATGATTGGAATCACTGACCTCTATTTCAAAAAATTAGCAAGGAAGTATGAAATAATGTCTCCTTTTTCTTTCAGTACATTTACCTGTAACAAGCAAAATAATTTGACATCACTCCCCTGGTTAAAGGTCAACAGACCTTAAAGCCTATGGGAAGATGAGATAAAAGGCTGAAATCTGGAATCTAAAAGGAAAGAAACTCTAGAACCTCTTAACCAGACATAAAAATCATCTCCCTCCTCCTCTCTTTACTGTGTCTTAACATAATCCCTGAAATATTAAGGGAGTGGGATTAAATAAATTCCTCAAGAAAAACAATACTGAGATTTAAATTCAAATTACGTGTACCTTCACCACTGGTTGCTGGGTAATTATCCCAATATCACTGTTCTGTAGGAAAGTAAGGATCTTAGACACCGATGAAGCTGGCAGCCCAGAGAGGAACACCCCTCCACACCGGCTTAAAGAGACACATTAGCATGCTTACATTGGAATCTAGGCATTTTATTGTTATATTAGGGGCCCGGTGCACAAAAATTTGTGCACTCGGCGGGGGTGGGGGGGTACTTAATCCCGGCCTGTGCTCTCTCACAGTTTGGGACTCTGGAATCCATTGGGTCACACAGCACACATGGAGGGCACACCTCCGTGTGTGCTGTGTGCCCCGATTACACCGATTTCCAGGCCTCAGCCTCAGGGGCAGAGCTGGCTCAGATCCTCCGCCCCCGAATCTGCCCAGCCACCTGGAATCCATCGCGGGGGCTCGGGCACTCACGGAGGCGTGTGTGCCCGTGCCCCCGCAATCACGGATCTACTTCCAGGCTGCCATGGGTTGCTTTGGGGGCTGGTGGAGGTCTGGGGCGGCAGGCAGCTCACTCCTCCAGCCACCCACCCTGCCCCTCCCATGTGGCCTGCAGGAACGCAAAAGATGGCGGTGGGGGACAAGCCTCCGTGTGTCCGCCTCCGCCATCTTGGCTGGGCTAATTTGCATATAGCCGCTCTGATTGGCTGGTGGGCGTGGCTTACTCCCATCCCAGAGAAATGGTTAATTTCAATATTACACGTTTATTAGTTAAGATTTTGTGGCAACTGAAAATGGGATTGTTTTCTTAGTTTCCCTTTCTGATAGTTCATTATTGATGTATAAAAATGCAACTGCTTTCTGGATAGTTATTTTGTACTAGAGGCTTGGTGCACGAATTCGTGCACCAGTGGGGTCCTTTGGCCTGGCCTGTGGGATTGGGCTGAAACTGGCTCTCTGACATCCCCTGAGGGATCCCTGATTATGAGAGGGCACAGGCCAGGCCAAAGGACCCCACCAGTGCATGGGGGCCGGGGAGCGACACTGGAGGTTGGCCAGCTGGGGAGGGACCATGGGAGGGCTCCAGGGCATGTCTGGCTGGTCTCACTCAGTCCCGATGGGCGGGACCCCAGCAAGCTAACCTACTGGTTGGAATGTCTGCCCCCTGGTAGTCAGTGCACATCATAGCGAGTGGTTGAGTGGTCTTAGCATATCATTAGCATATTATACTTTGATTGGTTGAACGGATGACCGGACACTTAGCATATAAGCCTTTTATTGTATAGGATTCTGGTACTTTAATGAATTCATTTATCTGTTCTAGTAGTTAATTTGGTGGAATTTTAGGGTTCTCTATATACAGTATCATGTCATCTGCAAATAATGACAGTTTTACTTCCCCCTTTCCAATTTCGATGCCTTTTATTTCTTCTTTTTTTCTGATTGCTGTGGCTAGAACTTCCAGTACTATGTGGGAAAAGAGTGGTGAAAGTAGACATATACCTGTCTTGTTCCTCATATTAAGGAAACACTATTAATTTCCCCCCTTTGATCATGATGTTAGCTGTGGGTTTGTCATATGTGGTCTTTATTATCTTGAGGTATGTTCCCTCTATTCCCACTTTGCTGAGAGTTTTTATCATATGCGAATGCTGGATTTTATCAAATGCCTTTTAAGTAAAAAGTGTGGTTATGGAAGCTCACATTTTGGAAACAATGAATTTTGATGACTTATTTGAATAATTTCCAGGACCTTGAAATATTTGCGATAGTAGAAAAAATTTCAGAGTAATAGATATACCCCCAATTGGAGGGAATGACAGTGAAATTGCTTAGAGACAGTTAAGCAATAACATTTTGCCTTCTAAATAGTTTAGAACAGTGGTTCTCAACCTTCTGGCCCTTTAAATACAGTTCATCATGTTGTGACCCAACCATAAAATTATTTTCATTGCTACTTCATAACTATAATGCTGCTACTATTATGAATTGTAATGTAAATATCTGATATGCACGATGGTCTTAGGCAACCCCTATTAAAGGGTCGTTCGACCACCAAAGGGGTCGCAACCCACAGGTTGAGAACCGCTGGTTTAGAAGAAGTAATGTAGGATGAGAAGTGATATCATAGTTTAAGAACATAAAATTCAGGCCCAGACTGCTTGGGTTCATTTTCTTATTTTTGTCACTTATTAGCTATGTGACTTTTCTGGCAAGTTACTTAATCTCTCTATGTTTTATTTTTTCTCATGTGTAAAATGGTGATGATAATTGTAACTAATTCAGGGGGTTGTTGTGAGGATTAAAAAAGTTAATACATATAAAGTGCTTAGACCAATGTTTTGTACTTAGAAGGCATATGTATTAGCTCTATTATCATTACTTTTACTATTAGGAGCCACAAGGGAGAATAATGTCAAATTATATGACAAAAGTAGGTTCAAGGTTATGAGCTGGACTAAAGAGAGCACAGTGGTTTGAATGGGAAGTAGGAACATTCCATTGATTAGGATGGGGAATAGTGATTTGTATAGAACACTAGAGGACAGTCCTAGGTTGGCCACTGAGGAGGAGGAAATATACAACAGATTACATTTCCTGCTTTGGCTTCTGATGCTGTCCTTGTCCCATGAATCAGCACTGTCAGCATATAGGATTGGCAATGCTAGGTCAGCATTTCATATCTCATATCCCTCAGTGGGCCTGGTTTTGATCAGGAAGCTCTGGAGCCTGGGAAACTGAGAGAAGGTACAACCTAAACCTGAACCCAAAGGATCTCAACGCCCATGGAATTCTGGAGGTTTCTAGTCAACACTTTCACCTGGTGGGATGTTGCTTGTGAGCAGGAAAAGATCAGGGTCAGAAAGGGCCACAGGCTTGGTCTTGAGTTCAGCTTCTGCTGGATGGCGTTGTGGGCGAGAAGTTCTCTGACTTCAGGAAGCCAGGCTGTGCAGGGTGGTGTGTGAACTGTCCAGTGTGAGTACCTGGGTGTGTTGGGTAATTGTTGAAAGTCATGATTTGGATAAATAGTAAAGTAAGGTCCCCTCAAAGCTTGGAAAAAAGTTGATCCCATGAGAGGGCAGCTACTCTAACAGATAAGATGAGGCATCCGGTGTGATACGCTCTAAAATTGTTAGGAAATATGATGTGGGGATATTCAGAAAGGCAAGAGGCCAAGGTGACTTCCAGATGCAGAACTGGACTATGACTGATGAGTTGCCATCTATCCAACTGCATATAATCAGTGTCTCCAAGCTTGATCACATGCTGTTATCAAAAACATTCTGAACAAGAAACATATGTATGTAATAGGAAGGTCTATCATCTATCGCTCTCTTATCTATCTATCTATCTATCTATCTATCTATCTATCTATCTATCTTATGTGCTACTCTCAATCATTAAATAAACATGGACTAATTTCTCCTTAAAAATAAAAATAAAAATACATAGAAGAATACTAGTGTTTTTCTTTCTTACACCTTAAATAATTTCCTGGTACACTTCACTGGGGCGCCAGCACAGACCTTTAGAACGTTTTACAGAGTGCTGTTTACCAGGGGTTCTCACCCAAAAAGGAAATGGTAATGCTCTATGAGATGATGAAGGTGTTAGCTAACACTTTGGTGGTAACCATCTTGCGACACAGAAATGTATCAAGTCAACACCTTGTATAACTCAACTTACAGGACGCTATATGTAAATTACATCAATAAAGATGCAAAAAATAAAGTGGAGTTTTAAATGTTTCTCACAGAATTGGTAAGCTGTACTGGGTGCATACCACACCCAGTTCTCCCAGCGAGCCTCTCAAATAGTGGAAGAACCTCGAGAACAGCATCCACCTCGTTCCTCTATGGTCCCTAATGTGGCTACTTAAAATGCAACCCAGTGGCACGGAAGAGAGGCCACTCAGACTGAATGGGGACCGTGCATTCCTGTGCCAGTAACCAAAGGTCTTCCGATGCTTGCTCCTCTAGCTAAATTGACAGTCATGATGATTATTTAGATCCACCCCTTGAGAACCCCTATTTTAATCTTTCTTATGAAGTAGGTACATAGAAGACAGTAATCCCCATTTTATAAATGGAGGGGGAGAGAGAGCAGGAAGTGCTTCTGACTGTTTCTGTACTCAGGATACTAAGCACCTGGTTAAGTCACTTAATTTAGGAATTAACAATCCAACTACTACTGGCATCTCTCACTGCCTGAATAGTCCAGACGTTGCTAATATACTTTGTGGTACCATTTGAGCAATTCTAACAATTGCCAATGAAGCATTTTGATATGCCAATCAAATACAATCTGTTAGTGGTGTCCCGTGACCACTAAAGAATCCCAGATGCATTCACATATTAATTCTGGATTGCCTTACTATTTATGTTTTTTAATGAAAAGTGTCTAAGCCTGGCCGGCATAGCTCAGTGGTTGAGTGTTGACCTATGAACCAGGAGATCATGGTTTGATTCCGGGTCAGGGCATGTCCCTAGGTTGCAGGCTCAATCCCCAGTGTGGGGTGTGCAGGAGGCAGCCAATCAATGATTTTCTTTCATCACTGATGTTTCTATATCTCTCTCCCTTTCTCTTCCTCTCTAAAATCAATAAAAACATATTAAAAAAAGAAAAATGCCTAAGGTGATCTGAAATCTAAAAAAAAAGTCCAACAAATACTGGATAAATATTATCAAATAAGTATTGTTAAGTGAAGAATGAATTGCCTTTATTCAAATATTTAGTGCCCTTTACTATATGTTGCTTATAATTCTGTGGTCTGTGGACACACAACAGAATAATTTGCCACAGATAAAATAGATTCCAGTAATAATGGATAATATTTATTAAAAGTTTAGTAAGTATCAAGTGTTTCACATATAATACTAGAGGCCCAGTGCATGAAATTCATGCATGGGTAGGGTCCCTAGCGGCTGCCAGCCAGTTATCTGGCCAGGGCCTTCCTTCGCTCCACACTGCCTCTTGGTGGTCAGCGCATGTCATAGCGAGTGATAGAACTTCTGATCAGTCAAACTCTGGAGGGGCCACTTTGCATATTAGGCTTTTATATATATAGATTTTATTGAGTTCTTATAATAGTAGGTATTATAACCACCTCAACCTCCTTTAATACATAAGGACCCTGAGGCTAATGGAGGTTGGACAATTTGTCCAAGACCACATAGCCAGTAAGTGACAAAGCTGGAATAGAAATTCCTGCTGACAGAGCATGTTTCATTGTTGGGGAAGCAAGGAAGTGGAATTACCTTGCAATGGACTCTGTGAAAGAGACTGAAGACATTAGAACTGCAAATACAGTAAAAACAGTTTATGTATATTAGGAACTATTTATGAGTTCTGACTTTCATTGAGGGCCACATAATAGTTGCCAAGTGATTGCTATGAATGAAGAATAACAGATTTTATATGGTACAAAAAGTTGGCCTGCGAATAGAGAAAGCATAGTTATTTTCTTGTCTGTTGTCTCTTCTAGGATTATTATTTAGACTCATCTACAATTGTCATAGATTTTTATTATTTGAAATTTTATTATTTATTATTATTTCATTATTATTTTTGTCTCTTGAAGGTCAAGGAGGCACTTTTTATGATCTTTGCAATGGCATTGGTTCAAGTAACACTGCAAACTAGTTTATTCATGTAACAAATTGACTTATATTATGGAGTTTATAGCTAAGCAGTAGTTCGGAAGAGTGGGGTCCTCTGCTGGTCCCATTTATCACGGTGTCATGTGATCCTGGTCTATATTTAGTTTATTTGGAAGCACATGTACACAGTCTTTAATTTATTTCTGTCATTTGAAGGACTAAGGCTGTTTCTTTGTTTCAGGGAGAGAACAATACAAAATATGAAATAATCACATTTATTGTGTCTGAAGCATAAACAGGAAGGCTGAATAGCAAGTTTTGAATAAAGGCAATTCATTTAGTCACTTAATATTTATTTGATAATATTTACTGGATTCTTACTATATACCAGGTATTCTTCTAGGTTCTAGGGATAAATATGTGACCCAAATGGACAAAAGTATCTATATTTATGAAGTAACATCCCAGAATGTTATCATAAAATTAACTAGACAGAATTGATAGTATTTATTTTTTTCTTTTTCTTTATTGATTAAGGCATTACATATGTGTCCTTATCCCCCCATTGCCTCCCCACCCCCCCACTCATGACCTCACCCCCCCTGGTGTCTGTGTCCATTGGTTAGGCTTATATGTATGCATATAAATCCTTTGGTTGATCTCTCCCCCTTACTCCCACCTTCCCCTACCCAGAGTTGGTAATATTTAGATCACTTAATATTAAGTATTGATATTAAGAGATTAACCAAAGGATTTATATGCATATATGCAAAGCCCATGGATAGATAATAGTGGAGGGAAGGCTTGGGGAGGGGGAGAATATGGGGGGAGGAGGTGAGAGTGGGGTGAAAGGGGTTAATGAGGAGTAAGGGGACATCTATACTTGCAATAATAAATTAAAAATAATAAGTGATATTAATATTAATATAGTGACAATATATATTTAGGGATATACTGAAGTGTATTAACTATGGCCTAACCATCAATTTTATAATTATACCTTATGACTAATTTATTAATTCTGGATTTAGTATGCATTCTGGTTTGGGCAGAAGCTAGCAATGACTATAAAGAACATAACTTCTATCCTAACCGGTTTGGCTCAGTGTATAGAGCATCAGCCTGCGGACTGAAAGGTCCCAGGTTCAATTCCAGTCAAGGGCATGTACCTTGGTTGTGGGCACATCCCCAGTAGGGGGTGTGCAGGAGGCAGCTGATCGATGTTGCTCTCTCATCAATGTTTCTAACTCTCTATCCCTCTCCCTTCCTCTATGTAAAAAAATCAATAAAATATATATTAAAAAAAGAACATAACTTCTGCCCTAGCTGGTTTGGCTTGGTGGATAGAGTGTCAAGCCTGCGGATTGGAGGATCCCAGGTTCAATTCCGGTCAAGGGCATGTACCTTGGTTGTGGGCACATCCCCAGTGGGGGGTGTGCAGGAGGCAGCTGATTGATGTTTCTCTCCCATCGATGTTTCTAACTCTCTATATCTCTCTCCCATCCTCTCTGTAAAAAATCAATAAAATATATTAAAAAAGAATATAACTTCTATAAAGTTATAAATAACATATAGCAAAGGGCACTAGATATTAAAAGTAATCTTAAAGCTGTTAACATTAAAGATGCAATTTAATTTTTGACAATCTTATTGGCAACAAAGTTTCTTGCCAATGTTTCTTTAAAATTTTTTTTACAGATTTAAGATTAAAGACAAAAAGAAGTCCTGAACTCCAAGGAGAACAAAAGCCCATAATTTGAATATAATGTCACTTTGTGTTTTTGATGCATGTATTTTTTTACTTTTATGGTCTCCTAGATAACATGCAACCTCATTAACAAAACATATTAATTTCCCAGCACATTTTAACATGCGATCCTAAACATTTCATTGACACCATACCAGCACCTAATTCCTAAAGAACTCTGGCGCAGTTTCCATGCATGCAGAAAAACAGGGATGCCAGATTTGCTGAACTTAGTTTTAGAACTCTCGGAAAGCAGATGAAAATTATGTAAACCCAATTTAAACGAAAATGTAATTAAACTTTGGGAAAATAACAAATGTACTGATGTGTCAAATACATGTATCGAATGGTTTATCAAATGTACAGAAATTGAGAATCAGCTCCATTCCTTGATCTGCTGTCCTGTTCCCGAGAGAGGCCAGGAGGAAACCAAGATTGTTCATGCCATGGGGATGGGTTTTAAAAAGGGGACACAGAGACCTTCATTTCAAATACTGCCTGGCTACTCCTCTATTCCATTTGCACCGTATGTACCCCCATGTGCTCCCCAATTTGTTCTTTTGTATTACTTGTCTCATCTCTTTCTTTCCCATTACTGAGCACCCTTTTGAGGACAGAGACCGTGCTTTTTTTCATTTTATATTATTCCACAGTACCTAGCAGAGTGGTGTTAGATGCCCAATGTATGTTCAATAATAAATAAGTGAAATCAGATATGTGGTTTGCAAACATTTCCTCCCCAACTGTAATTTGCCCTTTCATCCTCTTAATGATCTCTTGATGGTCTTTCACAGAGCAAAAGTTTTTAATTTGTAAATTTTTCCTTTGATGCATTCGTTTTTAATAGTACATCTAAGAATTCTTTGCCTAGTCCTAGGTCCTGAAGATTTTATCCTACTTTTTTTCTAGAAATTTTTAGTTGTATGGTTCATACTTAAGTTCATAATCCATTTTGAGTTAATTTTCATATAATATGTGAGATTTGCTTATGATTTTTTTTTTTTTACTATGGATGTCCAATTGCTACTTTATTTTTTTAAATATATTTTTATTGATTTCAGGGAGGAAAGGAGAGGGAGAAAGAGACAGAAACATCAATGATGAAAATCATTGATCAGTTGCTTCCTGCATGCCCCCCACTGGGGATTGAGCCCGCAACCCAGGCATGTGCCTTGACTGGAAATTAAACCGTGACCTTCTGGTTCACAGGTCGACACTCACTGAGCCATGCCAGCTGGGCATCTACTATATCCATTTTAAAGATGAGGAGTGGAAGGTCTACTGAAGTTAACGGATTGCCCCAAACCATATAGGTAGTAAGTGGAGGCAGTGGGACTGAAATACCACATTCCTAATGACTAGACTTCCCTGGGTCCAATGCACCACTCTCTCTGCATTCCCCAAGTAAACAAAACAACTCCGAATTCACCTTCATGAAGGACAGAGGAAGTTTATTCATAGAACTATTTAAGGAAATCATTGCCTCACTTTGAACAAAATGGACATGACTTTATTTTAAAAATAAACTATATAATTTCCAATGTCATGCATTCTCATAGTCATAAAAGACAAAGCATAAAACAGAAAACTAGAGATGAAGTCGAGATCTGCCATTAAGTAAGGACAGTGCTCTATTTTTGCTGATGAAGGAGTAATGAACTGATGATGTTGGAAGTTTTAGATCTTAAAATAACATTTCTGGTTCCAGACAGTGGCTGTGGTCTCCCAGGGCATATCTTGCCTGTTATCTGTCAATAGCATAACGGAAATTGTGTACTGCTGAAAACAGATGTAGCCTTGCAGTAACAGAAATGAAAAAGATATGCTCTGGGAATCCTAACTGCATCACTGTCAAACGGAGCCAGGAGGTATGATGTGATAGCAAGCACCATGTTCTTGGCTGAATATTCAACACTATTTTCAGTGTTGGAATTAAAAATCTGCTGCAGAATTAGGAGAAAATGACATGCGGAATATCCTATAAGAAAGGCTTTCTTTCTGATTACCGCTGGCTCTGAAGCCTTGGCTTAGCCATTTGAGAACTCTTAAAGATGGTTTCTAGACCCATCGTTTTGTCATGGGTCCTGCTGCACAAGCTTATTATCCAGAAAGCATCACAGATGCTGACAATAATCATGTAATGTTACATAATGTCATCACTGAAAGTTTACTACTTAATAATTAGAATAGCATTGGAGATCTTTGGGCAGGATTCTAATACAATGAACAATACACGGAGCCAATGGGAAAATGATGCTTGCCAACTGGTTGAAGAAATTCAGTCCAAGAGTGAAAGATTGTGCTTATGTTAAAATTTTCCTCAAAATAATGTACGTATGCTCATTCTCTAAGTTTTTATAATGAAAAATTTTAAACACAGACACTTAAAGAATAGTACAATGGGTAGCCATATTCCTACCACTTAGATTCAGTAATTGTTAACATTTTCTATATTTGCTTTATCAATATATGTATATATTTATAATTTTTCTAAATCACTTTAATGTAAGATACAGATGTTACGCTATCTTCACTTTTAAACATTCACATGTTATCGTCTAAGGATATGGGCACTCCCCTATCCTATATAATAAAAGGCTAATATGCAAATTGGCCCTATGGACTAGAGTTCAACCGACCAGGAGTTAGATGTGCGATGACCATAAGGGGGCGGCACAGAACATGGTGGGTGTTGGTGACACAGTGCTGGCAGCAGGTGGCAGTGGAAGCAGTGCCGACCTTGATGGGCTCTGATGAGAGCGAGACTGTGGCAGGATGATGGAGCAGGTAAGTGGGCAGCACCAGGTCAAGGCAAATGCAAAGGGAGATGCTGGCCAGCTGGTGATGGCAGGCAGTGGGGGGAAGGGAGGCCCCAGTTGGCAGCCAGCAGCTGCTAGGGACCCTACCCATGCACAAATTTTGTGCACTGGGCCTCTAGTGTAATCATAATACTGTGTGTTTACATTTCGAATGTAACAGGTGACATGTTGCCTTAACAGGTTAATACCTCCCAATGGTGTATTTTTAAATATGATCAATTATGTTTATATTTACAATTTTGTCCCCAGCCTGGTTATTAATATGAACAAAACAAAGTACCTTTTCTATTTGCTAAGACCTTCTCTGTTCCCTACCTATCCCATCAACTCACGAGAGCAGATCAATACAAATCATTTGTTTCATTAAAAAGAAGTTGCTTTAGACAGAAGTACACATTTCCTGACTGCTTTTTGCTATTATCTTAATGGTAGACAATAGGGACCACACAGACATTTATAAATA